>JAQQZZ010151942.1:0-12531 GCA_030265115.1 Mopalia vespertina | reverse complement strand
AAAAAAAAAAAAAAAAAAAAAAAAAAAAAAAAAAAAAAAAAAAAAAAAAAAAAAAAAAAATCAAATCATATTGCATTTGTTTCAGTTTCAGTAAAAAGTCATCCGGAAACATATAAGTAAATGAGATCTGAATACTCTAAAAACTGTCAAACAAAATTGTGTAAAAAAACAAATATCATATTACAAAATTATGTCAGGTTTCGTAAACATCTAAAGGTAAAAGTTTAACAGGATTTTCTTGAACATGTTCTTGTCAAATGACATTAAGTAGAATGTTCCAATGAAATCCTCGACCATATATTGACTTACCATTTATCAGAAAGACATTCATCCAGCAGGTGGAAAATCACACAGTATTTCTTCATTTCAGGGATGTCATTGTACTCCACTAGGGCGGCCTTTAAAGATCTACTGTAGTGAGAGACTGGCATTGACACCAGACCAATGTTGACAGGCCCAATTTCACCCAAACAACGACTGGCTGCTAAGCGAACTCTCTTGTTTGGGGAGGTACAAAGCTGTACCAACTCCCATACCAATGGAGACAATACATTGCCACTAGGAGAATCTGTGTGTTAAAGCAAAAAGAGTAAACAACAATATAAAATGATAACCTCAGGGTTCTGAGTCAATTAGGTGTAACAAATGTAAGGATTTTCCAGTGCCTAGTTTATTTGCTTTTACAACACCTCTACTAGCACTTCATTCTTTAGCATGTATGGATACATCAGTTTTGGCAGCGGATCTTTCTGTACAACCATGAGGAAAACGGTTAACATTGATCACCTTAAAGATAACTTTATTATTATCTTCTAGAGCTTCATTCAAATACCAACATTTTAAAAAAATCTACAATTTACAATAAGCAGTATTTCACCCTGTCCTAGCTCTTTTTAGAAAAATACAATAACAGAAAACTATATAATAAGATTTATCTCAGTCTAATCAATGAAGAAAATCAAGATGTTCTCCAGCTGAGATGATAATATAAAGAACAATATGACCATAACTAACCTTGGCAGTGCGATATGATTTGGTTCAGTTCACGGGTACGATCTGAAAGTTGTTTGAAGAGAAATTCTAGTCCTCCACAACGGCTCTCAGGGGCAGTCGTATGATATTTACTCACATTTAAAAAATGCTCCATCTCCTAAACAAAGTTAAAACCAAACCAATATTTCATCATTGTCAAAGTAAAAGTAACTGGTATATTAAGATTTAACAACAGAATTGTTAGATGTCATGAGTATCTTCTGATATGCTAATTAAGCTTATTAGTTTTGTTGTTGTAATCTTTTAATATTCAGGTAGTACTCAATGTTTCAGGCAGCAATACTTTACTTTGTCAATATAGATTAGTACTGGAGGTGTGCCAAATGATGGGGTTTAAGAAACTACCCTGACATCCAATAAACACATTTTTTTTTTTTTTTACTCATGGCGTGCCAGCATATAGGTAGGTAAAAGAAACACCAATTGACGTTGGATAAAAAAAACAACAGACCTGACAATTAAAACACAAGAAAGAAAGTCCCAACAGATTGCCTTCATATTGGTCCTTAGCTCTTAGGGCACCTGAAAGCCCCCTCTCCCCCACCCCCAATGAATACACGGAATTCTTGCCTTTGATGACTACAAAATTATATTTTACAATAACAGAGAAAACAGACCTGTTCCAGTGTAAATAGACCACCAGAATATTTGAGTTTCTTGTGGACCTCTGAGAGAGTTTTGAAGATGGAATCCTCGGGAAACTGGTCTAAACTGGCAATATGTGCAGAGAGAGAGTTAGCATTCTTAACACATAACAGCTCCAGCAAACTCATCACCTGGATAAACAATGAAAAGATTAAAGCTTTGGATAAATGATTCTCGAGTCAATATTACAATTGGTTTATTTAAATGAATGATTGATTAGTGTTGCATGCCCAGGGCCTGATCCAGGTCAAAAGGTCAGGCACCCATCATTTACTATCCGAGCAAGAAATAGGCCAGGGTTGATTGTTTTCTTATATTTGAGCAAATTACAGCTAAAGTTGCATTGTTTTTACAGAAATCTGGGAAGGGGGCAAGATATATTTTAAATTAAATTAAAATGTTGAAGGAGGTTGGAAGTGGGGTGGAGGGTTTTGGCACCCAAACCTTCGTTTAAACGGGTTGAAAATGAGTCTGAATCTGACAGCCCTGATGCAATGCTAAAAAGTAAGTCATTAATACGAAGGAGGTATATTCCAGTGGTATTGATCTGCATTTACTGTGAAGAGCTTTGTTAGAATAATAATGCTCCCCCAGTGCAATAGGTAGTACTAAAAGCATGTCTGGACTCTGAGGGCATTGACCTTTTATAGCCAGAGGGCCATTGTCTAAAATGTCCAAATCTGACAGATATTAGAGCATTAGCACGGGCAGAAATAATAAAACCTTTAAGATAATATGACTGGAAAATGAACAAAAGTAGATTAGTTTGGGCTAATCAAACAGAATAAAATTATCCAGAATACCCTTGAATTGAATTTAGTCAGGAAATCTCTAGTAACAGTCTCATTGACTTTCACACCTTATACAGGCTTTCTTCGGATGGTCATTGTAATCAAGGCTTTATCCAGAAGCTGAAATCTGCTGGTCCAACATAAACATTTCTAAAATTGTTACTAGTCCATTTCTTCAATATCCCTATGTACCATGTATTCAAGGTTATATTTGGAAAATTTTGCCAGCCCAAAGGACTAGTGAATGGGTGTCTGGGTGAAACCATGATTGTAAAACTATTAACAGTCTTTTGGACAGTAATAAATAAAAATGACTTATTTCTACTGATAAGTTAATAAGAAAAGAACTAACCTTGTTGCCCACATTGGATTCAGAGTCTGTATAAGCTACAAGGTGACTCACTATCCAGGACAAATACTTCCCCAGTTCCTATCAAAAGATAAAATATTAGAAAAACGGCTACCTTACAATTCTAATGATAAGTTAGAGTGAAACAGATATAACACAACTCTTGCAAGAACTGTCATGGTTGTCTTACTACTATTGTAGGTCCAATGGATTCACTTGCTTTGAGCATTTCTCCACACATGGGGTTATTTCACTCATATAAATGCCTTCCAGCCAATAGGTTCAGGAACTAAACTTCACAAGACATTGACAATAAACAATTTAAGTTTAAGACAACTATAAGCTACAGAAAATGAATGACATCTAAGACAAATTAAGTTCATTTTGCACCATAGTGAAGGGCTGGTTTGTATGATCGTTGTTTTCTATCATTCTCTGGGGCATTTCTGTTGACTGTGCATGGCTCTGTCTTATGAAGAACAGAGGAAAGTCTGAAACCTCATAAAACACCAACAATCTCTGAAGTTACAGTACCAGGATTGATGTTCTGTGAAGCATTATATACTTTTGTTTGCCATTTCAAAATGTTTATATTTTTTTAATAAAAACGTTGTGTGAGAAACACCCACAGGTATAATTTTTTTCGCTCAAACATGTATAAACTCTAGTAACTGTCTCATCTTTTAATATAGAAAATTACTTGTGTCTGGCTAGAGACTGACCTAAAAGATATTGTCGTAATATAGAGGCTGTATTTAAGAAGGAGAACTGAAATGCGTGACTGACCTCAGGGCAGTGTTCTACAGCTGACCGGCACATTGTAGCGAGTACATCCAGGCACTGGCTCTGTATCACACTCTCATAATGACATACACGCCTTGATCTCTGTGATCTGACAAGGGAGATAATACAAGATCTATTTTACCATGATGATAACAAATGGTTTGTTAGATTGGGGTTTAACACCCTTCTTCAGGTTTTTTCACTCACATAACAGTGTGCCAGACCAATGGGTGAAGGAAACCACCATTGACAGCACTGGCAACAAACATAGATAAGTTAGGACAAATACACGACAGATATCACAAACAGATCAGCTTCATGTTGCCCCTTAGCTCAGAAAGCTCCCTCCGAACCCACAATGTAGACACATTTCTACTACATTAGAGTGTCCTTCTATCTCTACACAAAGTAAGTGAAAGAAGGGTTTTTGTGGATTAATAGATGTGATTTAAAAACACGCACTTCATCAAATTGGAGCACAAATAACAGTTTTGTTTGTTGATTAGGGTGAAGTGCTATTCCTAAGTTTATTTCAATCATATGATGGCAAGCCAGCCTTGTTTATAGCACATACATCTATACATCATAGACACAAATTTCTTATCAACCCAGCCAAACAAAACTGTATATTTTTGCTTCAAATTTTAGTGTCTTTTATAATTGAAGATTTTCTCCTTAATATATCACCTTAATTTTTTCTTTTTACACCTCCATGGTATTGTCAATATAATGGAGTTTGATTTGATCGGTCAGAGATAAACTGCAGTATTTAAATGAGGTTTGAGTGTGTATATTTTTACAGTTCATTTAAATGACTGAAGTAATTTAACCTTAACATCTTTATAATGGTATTGGTAAATGCTGTCTACCTACACACTAATTACAATTTTCTGGTAGTTTTTTTTTCATAGAACTTCCAAATGACCTGTAAAGCCTACCGGTCTCACTATTTTCACAGGTACATTATCATCATCATTATACATTGACTCATCTGAATCTGTAAATGAATTCCAAATTTTTTAATTTTGTCTTAAACGCAAATCATGTATATCTTGAGGGAAAAAATAAAATTCAATTCTGCATTCAGATTGATGAAGTACACAAATAGAAATTAAGTAAAAAACTGTTATGGAACTACCTCTTATAATGTACCTTCCCCAGTCATTATTTAGACATCTACATTTACTGAACATTATATTCATTATACATTGATTAATGTTTAACTCTAAATGATTATTTAATAATTATGTGGAAAGGCTATTATAAATCATGTGTATACATTGAGACAAAACAAAGGATATTTCTGTACTTTGACTGATATACCTGTAGTGCACAAATAAGAATCACAGTCAAAACAGCTAAGGTTTGAACTACCTGTTGTGCATTGTAGAAATGTTGCTGAATGTATGAATCATTCTATAGATGACCTGCCGCAGAACAAATGCCCAGCTTCCACCCAAGTTTAGATGGAATTCATGTGCCAATAATCCAACAAACAGCTTGTACATGCCCAGGACCCGCAGCTTCTCGTGAGGCCTGTGAGTCTCAGCTATGTGAACGGACAATGCAAGCAGTATATTCTGAATGGCATCCTTCAATAGAGTTAACATAAACATACCAATATTATATTATTCTGATTCTGTAAAACAAAAAATACAGTAATGGGAAATTAACCAATCAATCAGAATAAGAAATTACATTATGCATTAAATCCTGTTGAGTGATGTAACATTATATCTTATTGCCACATGCTACAAACCTTACAAATTCACTGTGTTGGTTGATCAAATAAAAACAAAAGGGAAGCAGTTAATTAGAAAGCATTTATAAATTTGATTCACAATTATCTGTATGCCTTGTTGTGTTTGATGTAATATATTAGCATACCTGTGTTTTTGAGAGTACAGAGACTAGTGATCGTGTCTTCCCAAAGCTCTTTGTCAGGTAGTCTAAAGTGGCAGTTATCACAGTAGTGCTGTAGAACGGAGGGTTAGGTTCTGGGTCCTTCAAACTAAGAAAAGAACAAAAATGTAAATAATTTGATTATAATGCTGCTCATCTAAGAAACAAAATGCAGATATATTGCATCAGTGTATTGCAACAGTAACTGACTAGCACAACCATTAAATGTGAAATGTTTCTTTATGTTTGAAAGTTAATCTTCCTCCAGTTCTTCGACCTAGGTAAAGACAGCATTGCTACAAACAAAATTACCTGTAGCCATGTGACGGACTGTAGACTAATAAATATAGAGTATGTTATCTTCATCATTTTATAACTCCATTTCAATTCTAAAATTGGAGTCTTTCACAAATTTGTTTGTGCCATGTGCATGGTCCTGTAACTTCTATTTGACATAATTAAAGTCAAATTACTTTTTATGCAATTTTGAAATGTGTGAGCTAAATGTCCTAACATACCACATAACTATGCAATCAACAAAATCCTTAACATGTAATATTTTACTTAATCACTGTTTACTTATTGCAAAATGGTTCATTTATAAATGCAAATTAGGTAATAGAAAACCAGAGTTCATACAGTACCTATTTGAACTAGAGTATATTGTGAAGCTTGAGAAATATGTCAGCGTAAAAAATAATGCTATTGATCGATTTTTGTCCAAGTGGGAACAATTAAATTTGTGTTTAAAAACTCATCTAGGATAAGTTCTGTTTTAGATTGTACTAAGCAGATGTAGGTACATTAAATATCACTGGAGGTGTCTTGATACTTTTGTATTAGTAAATGTTGTATTATGTATGACCTAAAATCACAAAAAGAAATAAAGATCAGTTTAAAAAAAAAAAAAAAAGTAATATATTGGTTTGATATATTTATGGTAATACTTCATTGTGAATTATTTATGTCTGAACATTGTTAAGGCTACTGTTTCATTTGTTTAGTGCTAACACTACATGACAGTAATTACAACCCCCTACTTGGAATAATACAGGGGAATACACGGTAATCTACCGTCATATGTGCCATACTTTGCATTGGCGATGCTTGAATTTGTCACTATAAAATTCTTTTATTGACTGTAAGCCCGGGACTCATTAGTACAGCAAAAATGGACAGTTAGTACATAATACATTGATTACATACAATTAACCTAGTCATGTTACATTTGGTGCCAATTTCTAGGGCTTGGAATAAAAATGTTGCTAAGCACTGAAACATGCGATGTTTCTCTGATGAAATTCATAACATTTAAACATAGAAGTATTATATGGTTTAATGGATTGCTGCCTGATTGTTTGATATGATGTACACCTGAGGGTAAAGTGGAAATCGTCTTCCACATCACATCACAACTATGTGTTGTCCAAACCATATCTAACTTGCATGTTGCAATTTTCTATGGCAAATGGTAATATGTGTCATTCTTCGGTTTCTGGAGCAAAATAAGAAATGATCAATTCGTTCACAAACTTTGTCTTCATCAACTACCATTTGTTACAGTGTTTACGATTGTGTATTGATGACCCAATTTGCCAAATTGCAATCCAATAGTTCAAGTGTTTGTATATCTGTGTCTGAGACAAATGTTAATAGAGCTCAATTTGTTACTTAAAACTAGACGTGTAACTTAACCCAGTTACTTAAGTACTGCCTAAAGCCACTTATATGACATCTTAATGTAAAGTGGTTAAGATATCAACCATGTGATGATTAGTGCCGTTTGATATTGACAGATTTAAAAAACAATAACCCGTCTCCAGAGAAACATGTTGGTTTCGAGAAACACGAGGTCATTTTTTCCAAAACATAGGTTAAAAAATATAGCAAAACAAAAACTAAATTAAAACAGAATTTTTTTATTTTTTTCTGTTTTCGACTTCTGGATCAGTAAAAAGTAGAATTCGCTATCAAATAACGCAGCCATATTTCCCGAATGAAGCTAGTAAGGGTTTATTAATTTTTGTTTTAATAGTACAAACATCAGTTCTTCATCCCCAATGTTCTATGTTCTACCTTATCTTGCTGGTTCCTCATTCTGAAACAATTTTACACTGATATATGTA
Source organism: Mopalia vespertina (assembly GCA_030265115.1). Classification (NCBI taxonomy): domain Eukaryota; kingdom Metazoa; phylum Mollusca; class Polyplacophora; order Chitonida; family Mopaliidae; genus Mopalia; species Mopalia vespertina. Next base: position 4,882 of record JAQQZZ010151942.1, on the reverse strand, counting down.
GAGCTCGTCATCTCTATGCTCTTGTACACAAACCTAAAAGTAAACTAAATTCAGTCTACTACTAATGCTCTTTGATTAACATCCCGTTAGAGAATCAGGCTAACAAATTGAATCTCGCCCTCATCATTAGTCTCCCGAATAGCCCCCTTCTGTTTTATTCTGCTACAATTACACGTTAATGGTGGTGATTTTCTAGTGGACTCAGCTTGACTTCCGACACAAGTAGTCCCAGACAACGTCAGCGATAAATAACTTAAGCAATGGATTACCCAGGATTTGGACAGATAACGATGACCCAGTGCTTATCGGCATATCATTAACGTAGATTCACTGCTGAAGGAGTAGTAGATTTTGAAAAAGAGATAATTCATTTGTGTTTGTCCATGTCTAAACAAGGACAGGGTAACTATCTGGAAGGAACTTTGGTTGAGGAAAAGTGCACTTTGACTAAAATCAGAGTCGTGTATAAAAAATAAATCCAGCAAGCACAAACTTTTGTGAACATCGATTGCCGATAGATTTTTCTCTTGTTCACGACCGGGCAACTTTGCAGTATCTAAAACTAGTTATTGCTATATTTCCTACTGTACTTTTAAAATTGTGAATAGGAGTTTGCAAACAAAACATTGTAGATTGGTGTATGGAATGAATTACTATTGATCAACTCAGCAGCACATTCACTGTCTTCGAGCCTGTGGTAATTATCGTTCAACAAGACTGTGGATTAAATGCGTCTCACTTGATCATGTCCTTTAACGTTGACAGTTCCACTGTAAATAACAATATTTACAGTCTAAATCAGCTTAAATATTTCACTGGAGCCAGCCATTGAGTAGTAACGATTTCGCCCCTAGCAATTGTGCAAGGAAGAATTTGCATCACTGCAGGCTGGAAGCTATGTTGCACACTGAGCTTAAGACTTTTATTTAATGGTTTCTTTTCATGGGCGACAGTATGAGAAAAAAACAACTGATACTCAATCTAAAAAAGAGGTAGTGTTTTTGTTGTCTGGCTCAACTTTTTAACCCCTGTTATATTTTCTTTTTTCTGTGAAGTCCTTCATTCTTTGATGACAGTCTTAGTTAATATGCATGGTTCACCTTTCACCTGTCAAGATTGTCATCAAAGACGAACACTGTTCCTGTTTTTCTCACTTGTGGTAGTCGAGCATAATGGACCGGGATTAACGCGACTACTTAGCGTAAAAAGCCTGACTGACATAATTATGAGAACCTTTATCATCCATGGCCCCTAACGAAGACACAAATAAAGATCATGCTATTAACTAGTTATATAAATTGGTTTGATTTATTTTATCGTGCTACGTGATCATGGATTAATTATTTCTGAATTTGGCCAATGCTCTACTACTTTATTTGTGTATTGTTAACACGACATGGTCCTAATAATACACTTGGAATAATACAGCGGCATACACGGTAATCTATCGTCATATGTGTCATGATGCGCACTAGTGAGCCTTGAATAATCCCTAGTTCTTTGTTGTCACAAGTTGGATTATTGTAGACATCACTAGGCTATGATTAAGAATATCAACTTCAATACCTGCATTACTGTATGGTTAAAGATCACTTATTAACATTGAAAAATAATTAACAGACCTTACATCTCACATTTGCCACCTGTACCTGTGTTAATAATAGGAGTACCATTTGTATACTATAATAGCTCCATTCTTCACACGTATATGAGTGAGTCATATGATGTGGCTCCGACAATGGCGGGTTTTCAATGTAATTAGGCAAGGAACAGTGTAAAGTGTACAATCCTCGTCATACAAGTGAAATACCCTTGAGTGCGACGTTAAACCTCAATCAAACAAACACACATACTTCAGGCTGTTGGAGATATTTATTTTGCGTTTCATTGAGCTTTAAATCCATTCACTTTATACATTGGCATAGGATATAAAGGATCCATAAACACTCCAGACCCATTTGCACCTAAACTTTATGAACCTCTTCCGAAGGTTAAAATAGCAAATGCGTAATCTGTGAAATGAAAATTCCCCATCATGCGAAACACTTCAATATGTTATTAGATTTTTGGTAACCTTGGTTCTTTTAATCATTATGAAGAACGATCTGGTGGGTCGAGACCCTGTCTGCACCAGACTGAACTATGGGTTGATGGGCCAAGACCCTGTCTCTGTGAGTGTGAACTATTGGTTACTGGGTTGAGGTCTTGTCTCATTCCAGACCTGATCGATATTCATACTAACGGATAGAACATCGCCACAAAGGTCCCATGGTTAGTTAACTTCTGTCAGTCACAGATAGACAATATACCGCATCTTTCTAAAATAGACAAGTCCTCATTTATTAACATAGATTATGTTTCTGTGTGGGCTCTTACGTCGTTAATAGGTGTCATAGAGCACACAAATGAATTCACTTCGGTGACAAAAACACTATTTAGTGAAATATATATCAGTTGATGTAAGTGCGACACAGCGCAAAAATAAAGGAAGCAAATACAAATGCAAACCACCTGACAGAGCAAAACACATAAACATTATCAGTTTCGGTCATTTCGCTTTGTATTCTCAATGCAGAAAGAAAAACATTTTTTTTCTCGAAATTAAGAATGCCCTAGTGAAATATTTCACCTGTACACTCACGTGTGATCTCAGAAATTGCAACAAACTTAGCAACAACAAAAAAAAACAAGGAGCGAAAATCAATTTAATTAATGTTACAAAAAATCAGCCAATAAACTTACAGGAAACAATACTAAAAGCAAATCCCCATCTTCCCACAATATATTTTTTTGAAATTCAAAAAATGCCATTTTCTTTTTTACTCACATTACGAAGCCAACCAGCCACTCTGCCGCTTTAAATGACAATATCCTGACCAACTTTCATTAGTGTAACCTTCTTTTTAGGCTATTTGCTTACCGATATTTCCAACACTTTCCTATATTTTTTGTTTTCGATCTGTCTTTTCTGCTAAACCTGCCTTATCTCTCATTAATCGGGGGAAAAAATCTGATAGTTTAAATGACACTTCCAGGACCCGACTAGAGAACCTAGCATGGAGTCTTTAACACTGATTGTGTCGATGGTGCTCTCAATCAATTCTCACGTCCATTCATCAAACGGATAATCTCTATAGGCAATGGTATTCTCCCGAGTTTATATAGTGAACGAGACTAAGACAACTCTCTTACGCTATGCCAGGCCATCGCGCATTAATTTCCGCCAATATTTGGGGCGACGTATGCCACAGACCAGCAAATATAAGAAGTGCAAAACAAGATGACCCGGGTGTATCTTAAAGTCAATGTCTCGACGTAGGAAGTAGAATCGATTATATTTTAGAATGCTCTTCAGGCAGTACCAGAAGTCTCCATGCAGCCTTACACGTCAAAAATATAGAAAATACAAACACAAACTGAATGGTTTAATTCGACATTTTAAAAAAATATACTTTGACAAAAAGTTCAACGTAAGCAATAACGATATGGAAAACTATAAATCAACTTATGGGTAGCAATTATAACTGCAACAAAACAAAAGACTTCTTCAATGTAGTTGACCAGGAAATATCTAATTCACAGCATATTTCCGGCGGGTTCAATAACTACTCTGCATCGGTCGCAACAACTCTGGTATACAAAAACCCACAAATCCACACCAAATTTACTGATGTTCTAGGTGTACCGTGTGTGGACGATTGTTAATTTTCACTCGTCAAACGCGAGCTTATTAATTCAATTATACTTCCCTTTAAATCATCTGCATCTGGAATTGATGAATTTTTTGTCAGACCTTAAACGTGTCTCACTTTCAATTTCCCATCCCATTATGTCCACATACTAGATTTATCCTTTACTTGAGGCATTGCCCTAGATGTCCTAAAACAAAAGCTAAAATCACGCCTATTTTCAAGTGGCGATAACCACAACTTTGTACAATACCGTCCGATTTCTGTATTGCCCAGCCTAAGCAAGATCATTGACAAGACTGATGTAGTAATGGAGTTTCTGGAAACAAACACTATCCTTTCTAACGACCAGTATGGCTTTCGCCAACATCACTCAACACTTCACGCTACTACAGCTATCCATGGTCATCTTATATCTGCTCGCAAAAACAAACTCTCAACTTTAGTAACTTTTTTTTTACCTATCTAAGGCTTTTGATAGCGTCAACCATACACTCATACTAGCTAAACAAAACCATTATGGGTTTCGCTTCTCATCCAATGCTTGGTTTCGTAGCTACCTGTCCAATCTGCACCAGGCGGTTCAACTTGGCAACTAATTATCTTCTACCCTTATTACCCACGGAGACCCCCAGAGCTCAATACTGGTGCCTCTTCTCTTTTCATTGTATATTAATGATATCACAAGGGCATCTAGACTTCTGAAGTTAAAATGTTTGCCGATGATACGAGTGTATCAACATCTTCCCCGCATGCAACTGAAGCTACAGAAACAATGACGTCTGACCTAGAGAGTTCACAAGTGACTTTGTGCTTGTCGACATTCTTTCAACGTCACAGAAACAAAATGTCGGCCGATGTAAGTCCACATTTTAAGTTTGTGTCATATTTGTTTGCAATCTCATATTAATTGTATATCGAAAAAGTGTCTAAGAATGTGGGTATTATTACTCATTTAACATTCATAAACATGAAAAGCTGACTAATTCTATATTACTCCCTAATACCATCATATCTTATTTATGCAAGCGCCTTATGGGGAAACACATATACAACTCTTACTTCTTCAACAACGTGTATTACGCATTATTTCTTAATTGAGCGCACCGCTCCTCTTTTTTACCCCTCGGCCAATTTTGGCCTAGGGGTATTGTCGTCATCATGTACGTCCGTCCGTTACCGCGATATCTCCG
>JAQQZZ010151931.1:0-12532 GCA_030265115.1 Mopalia vespertina | reverse complement strand
CTTGCGAGATTAATTTTTCTACATGGTCATTCCATGTTCCATTAGTGGAAAGAAGTAAGCCAAGATGACAGTGAGAATGAGCAGCAGGAACAGTAGATGACTTAAACTTTACATCAAAAATAGAGGGAAATCTCCGTCTGGATACTAGAAGAGATTTAGTTTTTGAAGCATTGAAATTAACAAGCCATCTATTTGACCATGCTTCGATTAAATCGATATCGTGTTGGAGATTAGATTGAATCGTCCCACAAAGTAAATTATTTGATACTGCATAAAGACAGGTATCGTCTGCAAAGAGACGTATGTTATTTATCACATCAATTGGAAGATCATTAATAAACACGAGAAACAACAATCTTTCGGTCAATGAATGCATTTCTTACTATAACCAGTAAAGATTGTGATTTAAACTATGTTTTATAATTTTATACTGCTCTCAACGAAAGAGCACAGGTAAAACAGAAAGTCGGTAAAATAATCACACCGTCAGGCTTACTACCATCCAGTCAAATGGGTTTGACCTGGTGACATTTTGTTAATTGGACGACTTTCGGTCTTGGCGCTCAACACACTCGAATTAGCTTTGGCAAACGACAAACAAGAACATAAATTGAATGAAAATTTAATTACAAGACACGATCCGTCTCCGTGATGTAGTTGTAGCTGTGATTTAAGACCGAGTTGGTATTTTAGGGTTTCTTATTTATTAAACAACGATACATCGAGCAGTGGTTCAGCAACGCGACTGATTGTTACGCGTCTACAAGCTATAAACATGTATATAACATTTCTGTTAATGGAAACTCCCATCTAAAGTATAATATTAAACTAGTCTGGGTTCATAAGGGAAAATGTTTGGTCATTATTAAGTGTTTCTTACGTTTCTAAGAATGGGTTCTTAAAAGCTGTTGCTTTAAAAGTAAGCTGTCTTTTATCTTCATTATATATAAAAAGAAAAACTATGCATTTCATAACGCATTGTAAGTGCTGCTTGTATTTTTTCGCCTGTTATATATAATCATATTTTCCCGCGAGATTGCATTAATGTGGCATTTCTCGTTTTGAACGACAAGTTTTTAAATCCTTGCGAAATTCACTCTAGTTTTGCTGGCAATACAACGCAAGCTATTCCAAAACAAACTCTGAACCTCCTCTGGATAAAGGATACAATATTCAGTTAGGACTTCAGAGAAATTGACGGTAAAAACCTCCACAGAATCCGGAAATTGATTGTGTCCCTAAAATGTGAATTATTCTAAAATAGATTCCAATAATCAAATGATAGGAAGAAAGAATTAGTTTGTGAATGAGTGTGTCTATACGCCGTTTATGAAGATAATGTGGCATCAATAGCGTTTGAGTCGTAAAGGTGTGTTGTTCTGTGTGACTAATTTACTTTAAATGTATACATTTGATGAGTTTACCCGAAGAGTACTATAACACTTGAAGAGATCATACCATGTCATATTTATTCCCAGAGGGTTATCTTCAGATGACAGGCCTTTTCCCTGGAAATGAAAACAAAAATGAGCGCTGATTAAAACTGACATATTTTTACACCATCTAAGAACAATCCGGAGGTAATACGCGACCTAGACTACCCTATCACACTTAAGTAGTATTTTCCCTTATGGCTGGGTCAAGGTAATACATTCAGGCCAAGGATACTTCTGTTTTAATGAGAGACGACCTAGCATTTAAAATAAACCAAGTATATGCGTCTCATGGGTAAATTGACAGTGTTAAATAGGTGAATCATCAACCCACAATCCGAACGAAATAATAGGACCATGCGTAGTAACTGAAGTAAATCCACAGCAATAAACCTGCAATATTCAGATTTCTCAAGCTGTACACATCAAATTAACAGGAAATATTATACAAGCCATTGCATTGCTCATTTTGTTACCACCAAGTACTATCTAGCTTTTCAACGCAGACTGGAAACTTTGGAAGAAAACACAGACTTACCAGGAAATTGCGAATATCACTACATTCAAAATGGTCCTGGTTTATGACCAAGCGGGCTATATGTAAGGCATTGGGTTTAGCCGGCTTCCGGTTTTAATGAAATGTGCATTGCTAAGATACTGTCTTTCTACGTATTCATAACAATTTAACAGAATAATATTACAGCGTTATACTCGGTTTAATACAGGGTATTCCTAGCGTATACACTCTAATTTTACAACTCCGCAGTATCTGTAACTTTATATTGGAATAAAACAAGATACTTTTTCCCAGGTGTAATTGACATTAAATTCATTTTTAAAAAAAATATCCAGCGTTTTGGTCAGTCAATTGCAAAATTCGCCTTAAACGTGTACTGTAAGTTATAGATGGGCCATCAGTCGAACCGACAATGCGACGGATGCTCAAAAATAGGCTGATTCATTTGTGTTTAACACCCTTTTTAGAATCTGTGTGGATTCTTCCATGCACGATTAGCCTCAGCAAAGTGTAGACACGATCAAAGAAGTATATTAAACTAGTAGAGATTGTCAGAATATTTTAATAAATCTTGATAGTCCTAACTCAAGGAAGCCAATAATGCCTGGATAAACATGTCGTTGCTATTTCAAGAAATACTATTTTAGGGAAAACAAATAATTAGGATAAAATATCATTTGATGCAATTGTTTGTTTAATGGACATGTATATCAGAAATGCCCCAAAACTCAGACAGACATATGTATTGTACAGTTCCGTTGTGTCGCTTCATATTTGATTCTTAAACTGTCGCAAAAACTCACTAAAATCTTACTATTCATGTAAACCAAATCTGGTACATTGATTGATTGCTGTGAATGAAAGATGTAAAAGGTCTAGAAAAGTTGTTATGAAAATCTGTTCTTCAGTTGTCGTCACAATGAACTAAATAAAAGCTACAGGACATTTGTAGGAACAGATATATGGAAGCTTAATTTGGTTTAAATTTTTTTTTTTATTTCCATATAAAATATAGGAATATGGATTGGTGAACAGGACAACAGGTCCTATATGGACACCTCTCCCATATCTTACATACGCATTCATTAAATACAATGGTAGCTATGTATTTCAAATATACCATAATATGAATACAAGAAAAACTATCCTTTTACTTAAAAGCTGCTGAGATTTTGTAACTTGCATTGTAGTTGCTAAAAAGGTGTTACTATAGGTTTATGTTTGATGTACCATTTGTTTGTTTACGACCCGTCTGTTTTATCGGAAGCTTTAATAATTTGAAAGATAATCAGCCTCACCATTTGCGGGGTCTAAGTAACACGGACTTCAAAACAACGGCAATTAAATGTAGTTCTAAAAGTAGTTCTAAATAGAATGAAATCACCAAATATCACCAGTTCAATCGTTGGGCACATGTATGGCTGTCTTCTATAAAGCATTTACATTCGTAGGCAAGTGAGCCGCTTGGTAGGTTCTTCAGTTGGACGTGATATACGGCTCCAAAATAATTGAATATTATTATTAGACTAAAATATGTATATTTATTAATACGTCGACATGGTGATGCTCCATGTACGGTTTTGTTATACTAGTATACACAGCTCTGATAAAATACTGCCGGGAGACGAGGAAGCGATTTGAGGTCCACCTCCGTGTTACGAGGTAGTTTCTCAGCACGTTACAACTGTATCACTGACAGATCAATCATTTATACATCCGAAATAATTATTTAAGTAATTCTGAACATTGCTTGAACCCATTGACTGTCACTTAATTTGTGGTATACATTACAGGCTTATTAATAATTTAATATTGATTGCCACAGTGCTACGAGCGTGAAGTCTGTATGTACTCAGCCTCTCTGTCATCATAAACCAACGACAACGGCTTACACTTCTACACTATATTATTTTTTCTAGAAGCAATAAATTAATATTTATGGTGTTTTTTTTGTGAAATTCAATCACAAATATAGTCTCAGAGTTTCAGATAACACTTCTTTGAGAAGATGCATGCACATTTGACATAGCCGTACAATGACTTAGGTATTATCCAAAAAGAGCAATGTGAAGATAACATAACAACCATATTATCGCCATCAGGTGGCATAGTTTATACAGAGGATGTAGCTACCAGCAAGGTTTGACAGAAATCGGACAACATTTATCCATGACATCGAACGTAAATTAATTGACCAATCACGTTGCAGTAGTTACGGTACCTAATTATGCACTGATTACACTTATCTTCAAACTTGATGTTCGTATTCTTAAGTTATTGCTACCGAGTAAGGTACACACAAATCGGGCAATATTAAAGCATATATTGAGTGAAAACGAATACAACAGTCAGATTGCAATGTACATTAGTAATTAGTTGTACACGGTTTTCGCTCACATTTGAACGTGACATCCGTCTTCATAGATTGTAACTGTTTAGAAAGTTTGACAAGAATCAGACAACTTTTAACCAAGGTATTGGGCGGAAATAAATTGACCAATATTATTGCAGTATAGGCCTACAGTATCTAATTATGCACGGACTACACTCAACATCGAACTTGACCTTCGTTTTCATGGGTTGTACGTACTACTGACTAAGATTGGTAAAAATCGAACAGACATTTAACCAAGATATTGAGCGGAAATGAATTGAACAATCAGATAGCAGTAGTGTACCTAATTAAGCATGGATTAGGCTACGCCTTGCGTCAAACTTCACTACGTCTTCATAGTTTGTATATAAAGTTTAAGCAAGATATTTAGCGGAAACTGCGACTCCGCCCGCACACCATATTGATCGTGTATCACGATGACCTTTGACAAAAAATTCATATATAAGTGAGTAAATCTCCCAATAAATATCTGACGGTCCTTATCTTAGTCATTTTTGTCCAGATTGCTTTTTTATAATCTAGTAACCCAATAAGCGAGATTAACCTCCAATGAGAATACCTGGAAATATTTGCTTTAACAGTTATTGTCGTCCTTCCCCCAGATACAAACAGCGGTTTGTCTACTTCCTACTAAACAGTGATCACTATAATTTGTCCCTGTAGAGATTTGTTCGACATTGAAAGAATCGGTGCTGTAAATGACATATATAGGACTTCGCTGGTACCAGGTAATAACTGTCAACTTCCTTCGGGGGATTGTTTGTTAATCATTATATATGGCAAGTCCAGAAAACTCAATTTCCTATACGTCATGTCAGAGTTGACGAAAAAAGCTTTAAGGCATAAATAACGTCCTCGAACAATAAGGCTTATAACGATGCGGAATAATATTACTTTGATTCCTGCAACATGTATTTATCTACACAAACTCTCGCTATATCTTCAGATCAGAATTCCATCGTGACATGCAGTACTGTAGATGGTAGAATTAGGTCATTCCGTTTATCTTGCCCTAGTTTGGCTCTGAAGGCCTTAGGATAATTTCCCTGATACAGACTTAAAACAAATTTGATCAATTTAAAGCCCTCACTTCACAACAGTTATCTGTTTAATGCGACTCTTCATATCACAGTTAAATATTCGTTTTTATTACATACAGGCATTAGATAGTTTTTACAGTGTTTATCAAACGCAGTCGGGAGTCGAAAGGAATAAGATGAAGTCACATATTGAAAAAACTAATTGTGCTATGTATGAATCATTGCCTGAATGGATCTCAGCTAGCTACTTCATCTGAAACATTCACCAGCCGGCGACATACTGATATTAATGGCGGCAGATATTTCATATTGATTGATCTTTTTGTAACTCTGAAGTTGTATTTATTTGTACAGTGGGTTATATCTCAGACAGTTCTCAACTTAAGCCTAATGCAATACGTGTAGCTCAAGAAATATCGCCGTAAAGACATCAACAAGTACTAAATCAGAATTCAGATGGTAAGGTTTGCCATTTTAGACTAGATCTTAACATTATATATTCGTCAGCCAACTCAAACACGTTCTTTTTCACATCGGAAAGAAACTGTAATTAAAAGATGCATCAATAAAATTAGTGTTTTATATAGTCAATACTTTGTGGGAAAAAGCTTCTAAGCACGGTGTGTTATTATCGGTGCTCTGAACGGGAGTCAAAAAATGTATTTTATGAAAGCCCCCATTTACTACTATGTTATAGTGACTTTTTTCGAGACCTTATTCGGGACACAGTTGCCAAACAAATTAACTAACGGTTAATTGTGGAGACTGTTACACAAAACCCAAGCAAATTACACTTAGGAACTGCCTAAATTTAATTTTTACTTACAATCCGAAATCGTAATGTGGGTAAGGAGGAGTATGTTTATGGTGTTTCCATGATTTTGTCTTAGTCTTGGCGGAACATTGGTGTTCCTACAGAAGAAGAAAACGCTTGAAATGTCTGGGTTTACACGTTCCTCAGTCATACATGTGAATACTTACAATTTAACACGAATCAATCAGTCAAACTTCAATCAAGTAAACATACTAAAATCAGGAGCCTAACGTAGAAGGTTGGTGGGAGGGATTTGAAGTGCATCAGGCGTTTCTTGTTACAAATCCTGGTGGAATCAACGAATAACAAGTCTAATGATTGGAAACAAATAAAATATTGATTCAATATGTTGTTTAAATTCCATCAATGTGCTACACGTTGATAATATTGCGCTAAAATATTGCTATTATATGTGTTTTAGTGCTTTTGTTCTTATGAGATTTTATAATTAAGTCTGTTTTCACACTCCCTGGAGAGGAACACATATATACAAACTGTTGCTGGAGGCTGAACACTTCTGATATCACAGATAGCCTCAATGGTTCTTGGATAGAAAATGAAAATTATATTTGCACTTCAGGATTTTTCCATGACTCACAGGGGTCATTAAGCTTCGATGGAGTGTAAGTTGAGTTTGTCTTCTGGCCCTAGCACGAACCACTCCTTTTGTTATTTTTACAATATCCATTATCTTTTTTTACAAAACGCTTTAACGCTGTGTGCCGAGTTATCAATAGCAAAGATCCCTGGGGAATTTCGTTTATTTTAAATTATTTTATCTGCGGCAACAACTTACAATTAAATATAAGTGTAGTAGTTGTGGCAGTTCGACACAATCATTATTTGATTTACATGAAATCAAATGCCAAATTATTTAACGCTTCTGTTGTGCACTGAGTTTGCTTTCGATTATGCTACCATTACACTGCAGTAGTTTGATTTATAACGGCTCTACGAAATCTGCTGGAATATGTTAAGAAAATACATATACATATTTCATTTCCGTCTTCTGGACAATCTCTCTCGTCAACTTATTGAAATACCCTTGAGTACGACGTTAAACCCCAATCAAGCAAACAAACGAAAACCTATTTTTAGCGACATGCCCTCTTACTAAAGCAGTTTGTTTGAAGAGTAGCAATACTGTCTTTACTTAGAACTGGAGGAAAATGCAGTTTCCAACATTTAATATTGAAATGCTTCACATCTTGGTTCTGCTAGTGTCAGTTATGGTTGAAATACATAGCCGTCGTATAAGTGAAATACCCTTAAGCACGATTTTAAACACCAATCAATCAACCTTTATCGACATCGAACACGGAAGATAGGGTGTCAGCTGCAGCAGTCTGGTCACAGCACGTGGTCGCCCTACTTCTGTCAATTTTCCCGTATAAACCGCGGAATACAAGGTTATTCCGCTGGCTCTGACGTACTCAGCAGTGATTCGCAGTCTAACATTGGAGGTATTGATGATATAGGGTAAGGCCAAGCATCCAGAAATACTGCTGATTCTCAATCAACATAAATGTCTGTAAGTCAGTGAATTAGAAGTTCTGATATGTTGGATACCATTTAGGTATCACAGGAAAACAAGAAAGGTCAAAGCGTATTTGAAATACACTTTAATGTGGTGTAACACACGAATCAATCTCTGTGTTAAGGTCCGTAATGCAATAAAAGCCCTTACCGCAATAAATGCTGCATTGAGGGTTGCATTTTCTACCCGTACTGCAATACTTAATACATAAAGGGTATCCGTAATGCAATAATTAATTTTATTGCATTAAGGGCAATACTTGTACCTATCATGGACCGTAATGCAATAGCACTCAACGAAAAGAATTCCAGTTTTATTCGAGATTTATTAACCCCCAAGAGCAGTATGTGTGGAGCAATATCATATTGACATGAACCCTGGAGTAGTAATTTTGGAACCGAGCATTTACATAATGTTTCACATTTCTGGGTTTGTGTTGTTTTACTGCTGAATACACAGCCAGCACATACATTTGATATAACCGCCGCATGTAGGTCCATACACATTTCTTCACTAAATATATTATAACAGTGTTGAAAGAAATGAATCATTGTGTCTACACCAAGACAGTTTACAGTCCCAATCCGTGTGAAGATTGAACCGAAATAGTTATTGGTTAGATGGAAAGTGCACGTACAAAGGTTCATACATCAATACTTCCTACTTCCTGGTAGATAGACAGAAGCTTGGAAAGCATATTAAGGGATTGGTGTCAAAGAAAATAAGGACCTTTTCAGGAACGTCCGTCTGGTATAGACATCACTCCTTACATTTACTGTAAATATGCACTGACCTAAAGCTATATTATTTTTAGCGGACTCAAATATCGTTTTGGCCTTACGATCAACCTCATCGTTACCGGAAATACCTCAGTGCCTTTGTACCCAGTCAAGACAAACAATCGTGTTTTCTCACAGGAATGTTGTGAAAGAGTGAATAATGTCACAGACAATACGTGGTTACTTACACCAGTTAAAATGACCCTTAGCCAACAGAGAGCAGAATCAGAAAACAGCACTTATTAGTTAATCTGTTGTATGCAAATTTAAACCTACATGTATTTACAAAAGAGTTTTAACAAGATGTTTTTTCTTCAGCTCTTCACCATAACGTCATTATATGGAATTTGGCAAACCTGCTTCCTTATTTCAGTTCAGATCACTTTAGAAATTGCATCATAGGCGAGTAAGGTAGAATTTTCTGGTATGTACAGTAGTTTCACCTAAAATGTATGTCATTCAGGCCCCATTTTCTGCTAAGATACGGTCGAATTAATCGCCTTAGTTCCTTGTGCCGTCAGACAAAAAAAGCGTGTCACAACAGCATTAAACCAGTAAACACTTATACAGCAGTCTTCAATTATATATCTCCTTGGATAGATTCCAGAGCGAAGGACATAATCTTAGCCACAGGTCTCTGTTAAGATCTGTACAAAGTAGCACAATCTATACTACATTTCATGTATAATAAGTGGGATGGAATGCTAAATATAACACCATTGATCCCGACACGAGACGCCTTTCAATTTGGATTTTACAAGCCCCAATACGCACATAGCCAGGGATCTATGCGTCGTTTGAAAAACATAGTTTTGTCCACACATTAAATCGTATAAATACACGAGTAGGTTAAATTTCAATATCTGATTTTGAGTGAATAATGTGGTCTCTTATCTAAATCACAGTTCAACGTTCTGTGGTTTCCTATGTTATAAATGTACCTTTAGATTAGAACGATTCATTATTTGCCAACGTTTGTTGCTATTATAGCTTAAAGGGTGTTTTTTCTATGCATGATCGGTGTGACGGCAGTATCATTCCAAATAATTATTAGCAATGCAATCGGCAGATGTTACATATCAATGCTTTTTTGGAAAATCCCCTCCGAAACGGACAGTGTACATATGGTTCAATTGTAACGCCCGTAACCATGAAATAGTGTGTTTGTTTTTGCGACAAAATACATCAGCAGAATACTCAAATATTGGAGAATAATTGGAGATTCAGGAAAGTACAAAAGTGTTGACGTTCATCATGATTTTGTTTGACTTTAAACAACAAGTTCTTTAAATATATAGCCAAATAATATAAATGTGGAGCAATGCACGTTACCCCCCTCCCCCTCCCCCGCCCACAAACAAAAAAAAAACAAAAACAAAAAAAAAAACCATGAAATAGATGCATTGTAAATTGTAATTTATCTCACAGCCCATCCCTGCAGTATTTTGAAAAACCTATCTTGGGAACACCTCACACAGATAACTGTATAATTGCAAACATTCAGACGAATCAGAGAACACATCATATTAAGACAATTAGTATAAGAGAAACGTACAGGATTCTTCGATTCTAGAGGCCCGCGGCCGTGGTTTAGTGGTAAGCGTGTGCGCTTACTAATCCCACTTCAAATTTTTCGTTCACAGGATAGAGTCAGTCTGTCGACCGTCAGGTATATAAGTGAGTCACACGATGTGGCTCCGGCAATCGTGGGGGTATTTTTACGAGGTTTTCGGTCCGGTTTTTCAACGTAAGTAGAAAAGACACAGTATGTAATGGATAATCCGTCGCCATATGAGTGAAATAGCCTTGAGTACGACGTTAAACCCCAATCAAACAAACAAACAATCGATTCTACATTGATGAATGATTGCAAATATCTATAACTGACATGGATTTGACCATATTTACAATAGTTAGATTCAAAATGAAACATTTTATATATAGACATATTTCAAGAATACAATGAAAACAAAATAGAATAATTTTATTACGTATGTATGTCCTTTTCAGCACATTTGTTTCTCCTTTTGATGTTTACTGCCAAGGGTGCTACAGATTGGAATTGATCTCTAAATATACAACCTTAGATAGAACAATTTGACTATGTTCACGCCACAGCGCTACTGAAATACCGCTGAATGTGGCGGAAAACACTAGTCAATCAATCTATTATAGTATCAGTCTCTCTGCTGGACTTGTTTATCATATTTATAATTTTTAGATGCACTGAAAAAAGATCATAATTTTGTTACCAGCAAATAATTACTGATGTAATGGTGATAATTTAAATGTTAAATGACGCGGAAACGAAATGTTAGGTTGAACAATCATTCAAATCCAACCGTCTACAATTTGGATGAATCTCTTCAAAACAACAAAGCCGGTTAAAAAGGATTTGGGATGTTTTATTTATTTAAGCCATTGTTAAGCAAAATCTGGCGCCTTATACCAAATTTATTTTAAATGGATCATGCTTTTAATCATACTTAAATAAAGCCTTACCAACTTATAAAAAAAATTGTGACTTTGACGGTTTTGTTAACAGCGAGGTAGCGAAGACCTATGATGAAACATTAATGTACAAGGGAATCGATATCCTTGTATATCTCTGGTAGTCTTTATTTTAGTTATATTTTTATCGAGATTAGGACTTTTATGTGTGTCTCTATATTAACCTCTGGGTAAAACGACTGGAAATATGTATTTAATAGTTATTGTCGTCTTTCCCCAGAGGTTTGTCAACTCTCTAACTGCGGTGATAACAATAGTTTGTCGCTGTACAGATCAAGACTATTAATGTCATCTATAGGATTTCGCCAATACCCGGGAATAGTAGTCGATGTTCCTCAAACTATTGTCTTTCATGCAGCTTGCCTGATATAATCATTATATATGGCAAGTCAAGGAATCTCAATTTCTTACTTCATTTCAATTTGTTAATTTTGTTGCTTCCTATCAGTGACATTTTCCTCAGAGATTACTGAAAAAAAGATGATAGAAAAAATTACGATTAAATCACGCTCTCATTTCTTAAAATAAATTTAAACAATCATTCTATATCTTGCAACACATTTGATAGATTTGACAATAAATTTAAAATGACGTCAAAGCTTGTCAACATGTTCTATCTATACATCAGATAGGAGAAGCCGCTTTAATGGGAAAATGGCATCCTCGGGCCATATGCCTTTTAACAGAAGTCAACAGGCGGAATACAAGTGATATTCTAAGTATTGATCTAAAACGATTCCCGTTTTATCATCATTAGATATATCATAATTCCAACGCAATATTGGAGATAGTCAAATTAGTTCATTCAATTGATTTACCCATCTTGTGCCTCTAGGGGCATGAGAGGGATTTCGTTGACATAGACTCAAAATAAACTTGATCGATTTAAAAGAGTGCACATCGCAACATGTCAACCTCCAACTCCCTACATTTATCCCCCTCGTTTTTTTTACGCCTGTACATATCATAGCTGTTTCTTCATTTTGATAAAACCCGCAATAGCTAGTTATTTTAATAAAGCGCAACCCAGAGTCGATATAACTGAGATGTAATCAAAATAGTGCTTTGTATGATTTATGTCTTGCCTGAAGCTCAGCTACGTAATCTGAAACATTTCACCAGCGGGCGACATATCGATATTAATGCAGCCAGAAACATTTATTTCATATTGATTGATCTTTTTCTATTCTGATGTTGTATTATTTCTTCAGTGGGTTATTGCTCAGATAGTGTAATGAGTATACCTCCGTGAACACATAGAATAGTTCTATATAGACACAGTCCAAACGTAACTAGTAGTCATGTCACACTAGATCTCAACATTCACTATGTGTCAACCAACACAAAAACATCGGTAGGAAACTGTTATTAAACGCCAAGGCTTACATTAAGTACAAATTGAAAAAAATCTGTATGGAGCCTCTACTTTGTGTGACAAAACGTTCAAGAACTGTGTGTCAGTATCGGTGTTCTGAAAGAACCAATAGAATCAAAAATAAATTCTGT
>JAQQZZ010151930.1:0-22429 GCA_030265115.1 Mopalia vespertina | reverse complement strand
CTGCAGGTTTACTATAGGCCCTCTGTCAAATCATATAGTTTATGGCGAAATTTAAACTGTCCCAATGCCCTCTAGAGCAGACCTACCTACACAGTATAGTCATTTATAGACCACTATTTTTTTTACATATGTCAAACTACTGAAGGACCCTTGTAATTTGATCAGGTTGTCGGTGTTATGCTATGGTCCGATGAGTTTTCGGAATTCTGATAATTAGGGGTTAGTCAAGGGGATCTGCTGTTCCCAATGTCGTAAACAAATTTGAAAATAATAATAACAGTTGTAAATTTTTCTAACTATCGAAACAAGTTCTCTGCATGTTCGGATACGAAAGTAATTAGTTTCAATTAACAGGTCGACTACACTCTACGTGCCTAACAGCTTGTAATTATATCCAACAAAAGGGATATATACATATTCTGTACAACCCAACCATATTAGGCGACTGGGGCTGCAGAATTTTGTACTCAGTTATACATTGAAAAGCTCTGATTATAATATATATATTCTTAACTTGGGCCTTTATCCAAAGGTCCCTGGTTCTAATCCCGGTGGAGGCAAGCAATTGTTTCTCTCTTCATTTATTCAATATACTACACGTGCTCAAAGATTTTTGTCGAACGTAATTCATGTTGTGTAAATTGTATACTTATTTTTATTTTCAGCCTATTGCAAATTGTTGATCTTGGATAATATCTGTTACTCACCAAGCTTAACAAACTAACATTCATTTAATTGGTTTAACGCCTCATGTTTGCACGCAATGGCATCTACATTTTACGCAACACAAAATTATTTCGCACTTTACAGCAAATACAAAATAACGTAAATATTTCTCGGTTGACTCAGAATTATTAAGGCATCGCTCGGAATGTTCTGTATCATATGACAACACAGCAAACCTAGCCCAAACAATTGGCTTATTGTCATATATCCTGTTAGTTTATAATATATCAGCTAACGTTAGAGATAACTAACATTACATTTAAGTGCAATTTACAGGTGGTTGGCTCTGGTTCCCTTCTGCTCTTTGCCAGTTTGGGTGAAGGGTCAACAAGGGCCGATTCTGTTGGGACCTTGAATTTTTGTGGGTTTTTTTGCATTTTGTTACTGTGAATATCTTGTACTTTAATTCAAAAGTATGAAATATTATGAATATATTATACTCATATGTTTTTTGCGATGAGATGTTTGCGTTACCTGGTATAAAGTATGTATGTATACTAATCCAGGGTGTAACTTTGTTCGCTTTGTGAGTATTTCAGTTTACATGACTTTTTAAAAAAAAAAGAAATACCTCAATAAACACTTGATATTTGTTCTTAATCTATAGTCACTTATACAGCAAATGAACAGGACAGTATTTCAAATTTGTCAATCTGCGAACAAGAAGTTAGTTTTGTTATCCTATTCGAAGCTTACTGTAGAAAAAAATCGATCTTTGAAAACGTCCTTCACAACTAGTATTTAGCTTCATTACAGTGCTCTTTCAAAAACATTCATAGACGCAGACCTAATAAGGACATGCATAACCAAAAATCCCATCCTATTTCCAGAGTTTGCAAATCGCAGTGAACTTAGTGCAGCCTTTGGTAAATTATTTTCAAGAGCTAGGACTCGTTTCACAAAGCGATCTTAGCTTACGCTTAACTTAACTGTCATGGTAACACTATGTCTTTAACACTGGTCGTCATGGTATAGACTTAATAACGTTTTGCGTAAGCTAAGACCGCTTTGTGACACGGACCCCAGCAATGTTGGTCAGCATCGAAAGTTTAAAAGCATAGGCTGTGCATATTACTGCCATGCCGTGGGAATCCTGAACATTAGTTGATGGATATTGCTTTAGCGATTCTGATTGATGTTACTTGATTAGTGACCTCATCTGGTTTCTCTGTTATTATCATATAATATGTTCCAGGAAGGGTAGGCCTGATACTTAACCTTTCTCAATTTCGTAGACCTCAGTTAACTTTTGATTAAATCACAGCTTACGTGAAAATACAGGCATCTAGCCCCGTTATCCGAGAAGTTGATCAATATTCTGTCTTATTATTTGGTCGTAAATGTGAAAATAATACCCGGATTTTGTAAACTGATGCATCCATTTTGCCTGTTACTATGGCTACTCTTCCGGAAGTAGTAGTGGCTGACCGAAGTGGTTGTAATTCGATTTGTATTGGCGGAAATTATGAGTTGTGGTTTTCGTTCTATAAACAAAGTTAAAGGATGATGACATTTTTTAGTATAACTAGCCTACTGTTGTCAAATTGATCGTCGTAAGCATCAATATTCTACATGGTAAACTGCGTAAAGCGTAAAGAGGGTGCATCAATGGTTGTTTGTTTGTTTGTTTGTTTGTTTGGGGTTTAACGTCGTACTCAAGGGTATTTCACTTATATGACGACGGATTGTCCACTTTACACTGCACCTTGCCTCATTATGGTGGAAAACCAGAAAGAAACCTCGTAAACCACCCCCGCGATTGCCGGAGCCACAACGTGTGACTCGCTCATATACCTGATGGTCGACAGACGGACTCGATTCGGTGAACGGTACATCGAAGCAGGATAAGGAAGCGCACACGCTACCACTAAGCCACGGCCGCGGGCCCGAATCAATGGTTTAATTGAATACATAGGGCCTACTAAACCTACACACCGAGCGATTGAACCATATCCTTATCAAACGCGTTCATATATAGATTCCTCGAAAATTAGTTTGTACCTTTCTGAAACTGCTTCATGGTATATACATTTTTGTCTAATTTACAATTTGTTTTTTAAATTGAGTAAATAATGCTCAGGGTGCATTGCATGTTAATCCAAACATTTTAAGAGATGATCGTTCAGTCAACATCAACAAGTTCCGACAAAAAAGCCTATAAACTAATGACTTCTGGCAAGATATCCGATAAAAAATGCATGCAGAAGTCCTCTTATATACTGCACAATCACCTCGGATGTCATGCGATTGTGTCCATTTTGGTGAGACTGTTTTCATTTGTATCACACGAAAAACTCTTTCCTTGTTGTGTGGTGATTTGACAGTCCCCATCTGTTTAAGCTCAGAGCATAATGTAATTAATTTAAGATTTGCTTATTCTAAAGGTATACGAATTCCTCGGCTAGTTGATGGGTGTGGATTGTTTAAATACGGCCGTAAAAAGGCTTCAGGGGAACAAAATGTCATTTTTTTTCTGAATGTCCGGAGTTTTAAGTCAATTGGAGAGAATTTAGTAAAGCCCCAGTTTTGCTGAATATTAAAGTTCTGTCCATGTCTGGTCATGATCAATCTGGTCAGGTGGTTAAAACATTTTTTTGCTGAATTGTCAAGATGATCAAATTTTGTAAGACAATTGCGATATATATAAGCAGTGGGAGTTTGCTTTTAATTATACTCTACTCTCAATTCAATTTAAGGAGAAATGTGTATGTTTGTTTGTGGTACAGCAATGTTTTAAATCTATAACTATAGGGTTTACCTGACTGGTTTTCCCTATTTATCACGACCATTTATAGGTTAAATGAGCTTAATGAGCCGACTTATTGATCTGCCATCTTATACTCTTGATACAATTTGTACCTGTCACTTTATCAGGCAATATCTCACCCGGAGACACGCTGTAGCTTTATTATGCGATCATGTTCACTTCCTTTCAGGTGTGACCGCTGTGCTAAATAAACCTTGGACAGGTAGATTGTATGCATTGATAACTAGTTCATTACATATTACCTATAAATACTCTACTTATAGAGGAAATGTCCACCAGACACCTTGCTATATGCCGTTTTGGTTTAAGTGGGCATATCTGTTTCTAACTTGTGCGCCGAAGCACTCTGAAGTCCTACTCAGTCACTCTTACAAAGGGAAACCATAATACAATTATATGTACTACTAAACGTGGTATTTACAGCTTTTAAAAGCTTTTAATTTACTTTATTGGCTTCTTGTCGTATCAGATGGCCCGGAGAAATTTTTTGCTTATTTTCCAATTTTATGAATACCGTTTATAAATATATGTAAAGAAAAACTAAGTTCTCAGGTCGTTGTTGGCTGTATAGATTTGAGCCATGTCTTTTACTCCAATATAGCTATAGCAATGAAACCTCTTATTCAACCATTGGTAGGCTAAGTTGATGCCAGTTTACAGACGGTCATATACATAAACAACACCGTGTATATATGAGGCAATTCTTGCATTTCATACATTCCTTTTGGTCGTATACATTGTGCAGTCTATTATAATGACAAACGATATGTGTTGCCAAAAATTCACGTTGTTTATAATGTAGGTACCCGTGTTCAGTTCGTCATGCTTATAGCCCCTGTGTGTATGTTCACTGCCGGCAAACGTAAACGCGGAGCCAAAACTTCATTGTCTAAAATAAGTGGCTTAAAATAGCCACCACTCGCTAAAGGCTGTATTGCGGTGCCAGGGGTTCGTGTAGTCTATAATGGCGTCGGGAAAAGAAACTAACCCAAGCCGTTGTTTGAAGAATGCATGGCAATTTTATGCTTCCATACATCATGAGGTTACGATGACATTACTACATGCTTATACAGTACATACTCAATTATCGCTGATGTTTGGGCCAAAACCTTGTGTCGGACTGTTTTGTGAGTCGACTTATTCTTTGTATTTAACGTAGGCCTATATTTATCAGCAAGGCAGAGGCCTTTGGGTTGTATTGTGTTGTGTACATTTTACTGTACCCTTTGATTCCGGAATGAATCCCGGTAAAAACACCATTTTTATTTCTACGTCTTGTAATGCACCCTGAATACACCAGTAGCTCTGACCAATCAAGTCAGTGCCTAGCCCTGATAACCCGTCCTCACTGTCATGTTAAGTTAACAGGGCTAGCCAGTGCCACGAAATGACAGGAGAATCACAGGAAGATGGTCGCAGAACGATTTTATGTTTATTAAAGATATTCTACTGCAATTGGGTTTAATTCTTTTGGAGAAAATTCCAGGTGGTTTTTATCCTTGTTTGTTTTTTTGTGAGTAAGCATTTGACGATGGATTGCGCGCGTTTAATGGAGTAAACCCGACGGTGTGAAGATACCGTTATAATGGAGATCTACAGTACAGAATTTACTAAGTAGCTTTGACTTGTAGTCTACGTTTGAATTCTTTTCAAGTTTATTGATATTTCATTTATCGTGTGAATGGGTGGGACGGCGGATTGTTCGGGTTACCCTTAACAGTTCATATTAAGGGCGATTGTAGCACCGGACAAATATTTACCTAGACCAAAATGTCACCGGACAGCCAAGTCTCGTTACTCTCGTATCTATCAAAATCGATCAGACCATCTGTTAAAGTCTTAATATTTGGTCACTATATACTATTTGCTGAATCCCGTTCTCTCAAAAAAAGCAAGTGGATCACCTGAACTGGACCAAAGTTATCTCCCCCTCCCCTAAAAAACACCCAATAAAAACAAAACAAAACAAAGACAGACGGAGTAATAAAGATGGCGTCTCACACACAGCAGGGCATTTGATTAAAACCGGAAGCGGGCTTACCTTCATGCCTTACGTACAGCCCGCTTGGTCATAAACTAGTGCCATTTTGAATGTCTACATGCAGTGATATCCGCTAAAACGGCGTAAATTGTGCAGTCGTAGCAAGATAAATTATACAGCTGTATAAATACACCGGGACTATGTTTTGATGTCATTCAGCTGTACATTAATCCAATTTCCTTTTTAAAGATACCAGTCTCCCTAATCAAACAAACAAACAAATTATAAAGATACTAACAAGTTTAATCATTTTCAAATGAATAAAATTGGTAAATTTTATGTTGACCTACATAACCCATTTCAAAATTTGTATGCACCTTTGGCTTATTGTAAAGGGAGAGCACCTTCGTCACTTCCTGGTAAGACAGTAATGGTGCGGGTTTATCCAGAAGTTCCCAGTCTGCGTTAAAATGCTAGATGGTACTTGATGGTTACAAAATGCCCCTGTAGACTTTACATTTTGCTAGAAGGTCCTGTAACTTCCACTTTTAAAACATATACTGCCGTATATTGCCAATTTTAAGACGGTTGAGGTGAACGATTTTTTTTTAGGGCGAAGGCGTTTGGCTGGGGCCTGTTAATCAAAAGGCAGTTAATCGCTAACACCAGATCAAATCGTTGGCACAGTCCTATTATGTCGCCTGACATATGGTTACAACATTCCAATCGGACCAGTCGAAAAAGTTAGCCAGGGAAGGGTTTTGATTCCGTTACTTGCAGCACAAAAAGCCACCAGAGATTACATTTTAACAGGTTTTGTATATGTTATGGCGAAATGTAAAAGTGCTGGTATACACAATTTTAGCAACGAAAAAATCTGGACAAGAGAACACAAATGTAAGTCATATTTCCATCCTTTGCAAAAATAGTATAAAAAAAACAAGGGAGATTCAGTTGCGTCACTGAAGTTAACAAAGGTCGAACAGTGTACAAATGTCGGAATATCCTTGGACTATTTTCGTACCGGTCCAGATATCTCTGAGGTAATGGAAGCAACAATATAACACGAAAATGTGTAATGTTAACTGCCGAATATTTTGTGCGCATGCTTGGAAATGAACCAAAGTACTCAGGACCAAAGTTATCTCGCCAAATTAAGCCCCTTTCTTGGGTAAAATCACATTTTAACAAAACACTGTTCCTATCTTATGTATGACTTTTTGAAAATAATACAAATTTTGTCCACTGTAAGTAAGTTAATAATAATAATGTAGCTCCGATGACGTCATCATATCAATACAAGGCACAGATATAAACAATAAACACATGGGTAACTCAGTCATATAATGAAAGTAAATATATGCGACCTACCTCCCGTGATTGCCATACGAAATGATCCACTCCTGACCCGAGTTTATTTACGGAACGGAAATGTTTGAGGGATGTTCCGACATGTGTACAATGCACGTCGGAACATCCCTCGATCATTTGTGAATTGGAATATGTCTACTTCAGTTATTGTCTGAAAAAGTCTCCATACCATATAAATACAGAAATACATCTGCATATACTTGTACAACTTATAAATGATATGTGTATATATAGGCCCGTCGTCATAGTGATTGTGACATCATCGTGTATTTTGGTTATCAGCAAAAAGTTTTTTTAAACCCATCCCAAGTGAGCAATGATCATTGTTGTCCTTACGCACCTGCTGTGTCAGGTATAGTAATGAGCTTGTCGGGCAGAACTAAGCGACCATTCCAGTCCACGATCCCTACAGGGGCCATGTTTTAAGTCCGATATTGACGATGGTGTTTTAAGTACTCGGGATCGATGTTAAGCATCATTTTATATAGCTCGGGGTTCTTTCTCCACTTTCGGGCAGTTTCAGCATACATCAGACCGTTTTGGTAGCGGGAATACAGTTAGAATTGGCAAGCGTTGTGATATCATCTAATCTATCAGTATTTTTTATTGCGCACCCACGTGACTATACCAACCAATGTAATTTTTGTTATGCTTAAACCTAACTCTTAGCTTCTCCACCATCTGACTGGATAATGTTGTTTCATGTACTACCTGAAATCCGAAACCTTTTCAACCAGCGAACCGAGAAGAGTGAGGTACGGGTATTGGCCGACCGCTGGTAATACGCTTGTAGCCTACACCGATATATAATTACTTTTATGCTGAGATATATTGTGACCGGGATAGGGTAACAGCTAGATCTTGGGGATAAGGGTTAGGTATGGGGTTTAGTGTCCGGTTTAGTGTTAGTTTTGGGCTTAGATGTATTGTGGTGGCCGGGTAATGGTTTTGAAAAGGTATGGACCAATTCTACAACGGCTCTCATATTCTACAGCCGTGTCGTCATGTCGGAAAACGAAACTGTCAGCTCGTAGATTACGCAAACCCTCTCTACCACGACGTCCAAGGTGGAGCCAAACTTCAAATCAAACTTTCCGGAGAAGAACTGTGGTTTTTGTTTGATAGTTTTTCCGATAAATATAACAGCTTTAAATTGCCAGGGGAAATTGGCTTATGGGGATGTGTGACATCCTTTCCAGCCCGTCTTTGCTCCTTTAATATACCAGCAGAACATGGTTAGACGTCATACAATCTTTGTCCTCCGATAGAAAAAGTTCTTTCAAATGAAGATGAAGATTCCAATCAATGCGGATTTAGAATTATGTTCGCCTGTTTTATTGTGTTCCCCTCATAACATTGAAGAAGTAAACAGTCGTTTTCAAAACCAATGGAGATCAGTGGTTCAAGTAGCCCGTATGCAAATAAAAAACGGTTAATTTTAGGCGTTCACTAACAAAATTAATATAAAAACTTCACTCTATTTGTTCCAATTCATATAGATGGCAGGAGTTTTGACGAAATGAGTACAGGGCATTTTTTTATTTCATTTTTGTTACGTTCAGCAAAAGTATTTGATTTGCCAAAAGTTTGATTTGGTTTACCCTTGAACAAGTTGATACTCCAGTTGACTGCTTTACTTTGGAATCTTCAAGCCATGTCGTGGTCATTAACTTTAGCCTGTTGACTGATGGTTGTAAAAATAGAACAGTCCGACAAGGCAACGTTTCCGGCTTCTCCGTGTATTACGCCATCAAGTCTTCATGATCAATCTCTGTCATTAATTCAAATGTAAAATTTCAGAAGGGCTACCCTCTCTATTCTGTACATAGTATTATCAGAGAAAGGCGCATGCACGCAACCCAGGCGGACCAGACGCCATAGAGAACGTGACACTAAGGCAAAGCGTTACAGCCTGCCACGGTTGACGAGGCACCGACCGGCCTGGTGAGGGCGGTGAGCGAAGCGGGGGACGTGTGGGACAGTTGCGTGTCTAAGAACGATCTGGTGAACGTGAGATGGTCGGTCGATGGGGTTTTATGAGAGGTCCCCCATGTTTTGTTATGGACCCACTTTATTGGGATGTTCATCGCTGAAGGGCCGGACCTATTGACGTCGTTCCCGAATGACGTCGCTTATCTTTCGACATGTTCACGTACTGGCTGTCCCCGGATACGACACCAGTGCGTCGTCTGCTTCAAGTGAACGACCAAATGTTTATGTGGTTTTACGTGAAGCGTCCACAAGACTTTCTCCTACCCAGGTACATCTGTTTAACGATTTCATTTGGGAGGCGACCTGGTGATTTTTAAAAACGATCAAATACCGTGCATTTAAGCTGATAGCGCGGTGGTTTTCTGTTTGTGGAATGCGGTCGAAGGTCATCGACCGTGGCCTGGGGGCGGTGCTCGTCCAATACTACGGTGATAGGCGTTGTTGTACCCCTGCAACAAGTCCTGCAAGACATCGATGTAACGTTGTGTATTGGCCACTGCAAATACTAGTACATCGGCCCTAAACATGCGTTTGAATCGCTTTACCAAGTCGTTTTTCGTTTTGGTCCAGGTGTGGAAATACAATGCGTTGTTTTGTCGTAAAAACTGTTGAAATCCTTCGTTGAAAAATTCGGCCCCTTCATCCGGTTGGCGCACGCCATCAAAGATTGTCTTAAAGGGATTGATCAGCTAAGGCTCCGTTTTGGTCCGAATCGGAACGACCAAAGCGTTTATGGACAAGATATCGATAAGAGTGAGTAGATAGCAGTAACCGTCGTTGTGTTTGGTAATGTTTTGTATGTCCATCAAATCCGCTGGCCATTGACTGTCGATACCCCCAACAATCACCCGATGCTGTCGAAAATGTATCGGGGCGGATCGTCGTAACGTATAGGTGGGCTATCCTTTCAACAACTCAATCAAGTACCACCTTCCATAACTAGTTGCCCTCTGGCTAAGGGCAGTTTGTTTGAAGAGTAGCACCACTGTCTTTACTTATAACTGGAGGAATGTTAATTTTCCAAAATATGGAAACGCTTTACATCTGGGTTGTGCTAGTGTCAATTGTTGTTGTAATACGTTGCCGTCATATAAGTGAAATACGGCGTAAAACACCAATCAATCAAATCCATAACTCGTTCACCCCGTAATACGCTGCCAGCTGTTGGGTTTGTAATAGAACCGTCGCAGTCTTCCCGTTTGTTGGGTGTACCTGTCCATGCTGCCATTCGGAGCTTTTGTGTGTGGGCTATGTGATAAGGGTGGTGGAGTTGCTTAGAGATGTGGTTAAAACAAGCGTTCAAGATAACCAGCGAGGACACCGGTCAGACACCCCGATACACTTAACACCGCTATAAAAATGAGGATAATTTGTTTATTTACAGTTTATTTAAGTCTACACGTCAAATAAATGATCTGGACCGTCAGCGATAAAACCGAAATGACTAGGCTGTCGGACCTACAGTCGATCTTAGGCAGTGGAGACTAGACAATTCACCACTTAAACGAGGGTCGTGGCGGCCGACGGGGTTGCGGGGGTACCGGTCATCCACAGCCTTCTCGTCTGATGGGCACACCTGCCCATACTTGCCTTTCGGGGCGTTTGTGGATGTGGGTTGTGCGATTAGGATAGTGGAGCTGTTTTGAGATGAACTTAACACGAACGCCAGCAACCAGCGAAGACGAATATGAAACACCCCAATAGATTTAACATTGCTAGTGGTTTGATCGGTCGCCGTTTCAGGGTTCGTAACAAGCCAATCGTTGGGAACACGGTGTGGCAATCGTAATGATGTATGGTGCTTACTTGATCACACACGTCGTCTGTGAATTGTTTCAACACGAGTAAACGCCCCAAATGATGGTAGGGTTTGTCAACATCTCCCAAGCTCCATCTTTCAGGGTAACACAGAGACGTGACGTATAGAGACGGTTGCTTCGGCTGTGCATCATCCAATACTTCAGATACACGTAAATATGCTGTTCGTGATAATAACTGAAAACCCTTCCTGATTCACTAGTGCGGAACGGCTCTCCACTAAATAATCAGTAACGATCTTGACTTATTCAGTTAAGCAGTGCTGCACCGAACTACATTATAATTAGCAATCCTAAAATGTTATGTATGGGGGTGCTATCCATCATGCCCCACTATATAATAATTAAGCCGTTACAAAAAAGTCGTATAGGACTATTTTATGGAATCCTATAAGATTTTCTCTATAGGATCATATATGATGTCCAAAATCTTATAGGCTCCTAAATGATTTTTATGGAAGTGATAGTCCTTCCTTATTAAGCTTATGCAGTGGTGTGCGAACCAGCACAACCACATCACCCCAACTACATAAATACTAAAAAAACTTGATAAAGACACTTACTTATTATGTAATAGAAAATACACCTCCATTTACTCACTCTATACTACTGGTATGTACGGGTTGATTAAACTATAAAAAGAAAGGCTTGTAATACGCACAAAACTAATATGAAAGCGCAGCCATTTTGTGATTGATATAACCATATACTAAAACAGTATTAAAAAAAAAAAAAACAGAAAACACGCAGAAAGTGTGAAGTGCTTTGCTTTCTTTGCAAATAACTGTTTCATATATAATCTGTATGTTCAACTGTCAATCTTTCCCTCTTCTGCGTAACTCGAAAGTGGTCAGCTGACTTCAATATGCGTATTTATTGGTTAGAGCTGTGAAGGATCTTGCGACATGATCTGTTCTCGCACATGCCACACGACCGTATATATTCTCTTCACCAATGCTTGGTAGTTAAACGGTAAAAAAAAAAATCGTATCGGAAAGACAGAGTTGTCGTCTTTGCTATGGTGTTCACCGATCGCTTGTACCCTATCGCCGTAATATAAAAGGTATTAAATTCAAGGAATTATGCAATTTTTGTTTAGTTTATATCAACTGAATTACCCCTCCACTGGATTGTTTGTATTAACTTACATCAATTGGACAAAGTTTTTGAAACCAATTAGTGAAATTGACTTGAGCATATTTTGGTTTTCCCACGGTTGTAAAATTGACTTGAGCATATTTTGGTTTTCCCACGGTTGTAAAAGTTTTTCTCCCAAAACGCCCAAGGGTTCGAGCATCCGGCTTAAATGAGTTCGCATTCTTGCAAAAGACTAAACCACGCGAGAGTTTCGTTAGCACGATATCATCAGTATCCTCGGTCGTGGTAGATGTATGAATATGTATAAAAATTGTACATTTTGTTCGCCGGAAGTGTATTTGCCGGCGTAAGGACAATATTCTCCACGCTTAATAAACCTAGCAAATTTCATATGGCTGTAGAATACACACATTTAGTTATGGTGTTCATAATGTTCTGTACCCAAAACAAATTGATAGTGGGAAATTTGTCCACAACGCGGACTATGTTTATCAGTTGACTTAAAAATACATGTCATAATGGCGACGATGGAATGTCGTCCGAGGTGATACACGCCAGAATGATGTACATTCAAGGACCCCCGAGTGAGCTTTCTTCAGGAGGGAATGTTTGAGTGATCGGGGTATTATTTTGGATTGCAGGAGAGTGTGTGCTATATTCAGAGAATGACAGAATTTCAAAGGTATGCTTACAAAGGATTGCCACCCACTCGACACTTTTCCAAAAAGATAAAGCTCGTATTTTATCCATAGACGTGGACGTGGAGAACCAATATGTATATTACAGCCAGCTATTACCCTTTAAGTCTACTCTGTCGGTAAGTTATCTCTAGCGTGAAGGTAACATTAATAATTGATAATATCACAGAGTTGGCACCAAAGTCAAGTAGAAAACCAGTTACAGTCTTGCTGGATCCTGGCTTGATTATTAGGCGGTGCATACTTGGCCTATTTCTCATAAGTTTATTTACATGCCGTAAAATAGTCTTTTCACTAAAACAATATGCCTGGCTTTTTGGAAATTTATCTTAAAACCATTTTAGGGGACTGTTTTGTCTGTCTAACCATAGAGAGCTGATAAAGACACAAAGTATATCTTTCGAAAAAACATTTTTTACAATCTAGGCCGAACTTAAGAAACTTTGTTTGCTCGATTGGGTTTTACTCCGTACTCAAGGTTTTTAATTCATATGACGGTTTCCCAGACTAAGGGTGAAGGAAATAAAACTTGACGACACTGGCAACAACTAAAGACAAGACATTACATCTTTGGACACTATAACAAGACATCACAAAACTGCTTCGTGTTCCCACTGAGCTCATAGAGCCCATTCCAGGACATAAATGGCGAATTGAAGAGGCCTCTAACTGAAACTATACAAACCAGAGAACGCTCAAACACACTCTTAGAAAAATATGGCTCTAATGGAACTCTTTAAGGTTCTTCAGTTATGGCTCTGGTCGAACCCATTATGGCTCTGTATGGAACCCTCACAGCAACAGTTCCAAAGAACTATTATTTCTAAGAATGTATCAGAAATATCACTGTCCATAGCATACGTTGGTAAATATTACAATAACGCAGCTTTTGTTGCTTTGAAAAAAATTAGAATTCCATTATTTTTCAAGTATACTTTTTGTGATTTGTTACAAACTCCTAAAACAACCAACTCCAATTATAATAAATTTAAATAAAAAAGTGTTTGTGCCATGTATTTGTGATGCATTATCCCGGCCCGTCCGAATTCTAAATATTAATTCATAGCAGACCACTTTTGGTTAATTTTACGTAATGTATTCCTGCTCGCCATCCCATAAACACTATTCTACCCTCGCTTTGTCAGGTGTTTTGTTTGAACAATCCAGGAAAACATCGTGTCATTAGGGAGTCAATGTCGACAACCTTAGAAGGAATAGCTTTGGACTGGACGTCTAATAATGTGTACTGGGTTGAAAACTCGCTGCAAGGTGGCAAGGAGAAAATCGGTGTCACATCCAATGATGGGAGATACACAAGGGTTTTATATAAGGGCGATAAAGTACTTGGGGCACCAAGAGATATAACTTTACATCCACGACTGGGGTAAGTTACACAAAAAACCCCTTATATCTGCCCCATTTTTCGGTATATCGGATATTCAGTTTAGGGATAGAAAAATAAAAAACACAGACACACACACTCAAATATAAAACAATAACAACAACAAATATTATAACACACAAATGGCAAGGATAACTTGATAAGCTGTTGATGAGAAGTCTATAAAAGCTCCATCTGGCGTCTATCTTGGGTAACCAATGTTTGATTCCGCAACGAATCGAAAAGGTCTTAACTAGATAGATATCTCACATTAATAGATGAATATATCTCAGATAACACGGAGAGGGGGGGGGGGGGGGGGAGATTCTATACAATACCTTTGCTCTATCTTTGCTCTATTTGTTATTATAAAAAAAAAACTAAAAAAAAACGCATTTTCTCGTGTGATTCTGTTTTTCACAGGTTGCTATTCTGGACAGACTGGTCAGACGCTAATCCCCGGATAAGCCGCGCTTCCATGTCAGGTGACCCCGGCTCAGTTCAGGTCCTGGTTCAGGGAAAGAAAAGACTCGGCTGGGTTAACGGGATAGATCTGGATCTGACAACAAACACACTCTACTGGATAGATGCTAAGTTAGACATCATTGGATCAGTCTCTATCGACGGTCAAGGTTTCAAAATACTGTATTACTTCAACACTGGAAGCCATGGCTTTGGACTAGGTATTTCTAATGTAAGTAATTTGAGAGCGAGAGTGATAGACAGAGAGGGAGGGGGCTTAAGAGCTATTTCAGATACATAAATAAATATGCTATATAATCAAATGTTGGAAATGTGGGTTAAAATAAAAAAATGACTTAGTATGTTTTTAAGAAAAATCCAGAAATCTGACTATTAAAAATTGAAAAAAGCAATAAGATAAAACATATATAGTAAATTGCTAAAGTTTTTAAAACCTATATTACAAAACGAACATCAACAAAACATTTAGTCCTATACGTAACTTCAAAGTATAAGTGAGAGTGTCTAATAACCATAATAGCAACTCTTAAGGCAATTGAACCAGCGGTGTCATAACTGTACATTTAATATGTTGAATCGGTTCAAATATGGTAACTTGGGAGACGACGGTCTTTATAAGCAATTCAAACGAAGAAAGGTATAGTTGTGACGAGCTATGGGATATTGTTTCTTCTAGAAATTACAACTGCACCATTCTAGTCTAAGCTCGAAATCCATAATTTAAATTTTTTTTAACAATGTACAATGCAATCGTATTCTTGCGAGAGTTTCTTTTGTGGAGAACAACTAAGACAACTCTCGTACGCGATGACTGGCCATCGCGCATTAATTTCCGCCAATATTTGGGACGACATTTGCCACGGATCAGCAAATGAAAGAAGTTCAAAACAAGATGGCTGGGTGTATCATGAGTCAATGTCTCGACTTAGGAAGTTGAATCGATTCTATTTTAGAATATATACCATGGTCTACACTATCAAGTGTTTTTGCTAATGCTGAAACTTAATCTTCCTTTAGTGCTAAGTAAAGACAGCATTGTTACTCTTGAAACGAACAACCTAAGCCACAAGGGGGTTGTGTCAAGGAATAATAATAATATACGATTTTGGTCTTAATCTGAATTGAATATTCATATAACGTAAAGAATGATGTGATCGGAATACAAACGGTAGTTTATCTAAGAAAGTTATAGATTTCGATTTTTCAAATATTTTTTCTTAAGCAATGTAGTACGGATATTATTTAATAAATTCTTCCTTATTACCTTTTTAAGAATGGCTAATGAGGGACAATTGCGGTATCGAAAGATCACTGGAGATAAAGCTAAACGTTTGCCCCCCCCCATCAATGTGGATTCTATGGTCTGCTTTGATCATCCCATTAATCTCCAAAACCTTGTCAATATTGAAGAAACGATGAACTCCTTGTAGAATCTCAATTAACGGCTAAATTTATAGTGATTAAAAGAGGAGGCAATATTGACGTAGCGCTGAATGCGTTATTTTGTCAAGGTTTTCAGTCAAGTTTCTGTTTAATCTGTTTTCAATCCGAAGTTTCGAGCATTTTCGCGAGCTTTTTGATCAAATTTGAGAAATGGCGTATGAGGACAATCTTTTGTGTGTGTTGTTTTTTTTCACAAAATGGATTATTTTCATGGAGTTTCATCACAATCTGAGTGAGTTGAGCAGGAAAACTGGTTGATTTGACATGGAATGACCCTGAAGTCAATTTTTAGTACGTTGTTCGGTAAATTGAATTTATCTTTACCAAAATTGAATACAAGTGTGACTTGACAGTACTGTGTATGATGTTAAGAAAACCCTATGAATTCAAACTAAAAGCCCTGATTGAAATTGTAAAAGGAAATATTGAATATTTTTCAGCTAAAACTGAGTTATTATAGAATTTGAATTGTGATATATTCGGCCCCTCAAAACGACTTCTATGAATCCCTGAAGTAGAATGTTTATACAGAATGTTAGCACCAAATTTCCAGCAACATGAATTGATTTTCGTTATATATTATGACTCAATAACTATGGATCTATAATCTCTACGGGGTTAAATATGCTGCATGACCATAGTGGTTATATCACTATTCAGATTTACCATACAAACATGCCTATTTCTCCAACACGGTTCATATTAGACGCTGAAGTTTGGCGCATTTTAAAGATAAACAAACCTCAAACGATGAGGCATAAAGAGGATATGTTTTTCAGAAGATATATTTTGTTTTTTATATAATTTCTTAAAGTTTCACAAGGAGTGCATGAAAAGTGTGTGTATGGTGTTGTTGTTGTTGGGTGACATTACATGGAGAGAAAAAATGGACAGTGCAAATTTTGGAAAGTCCTCTTTCGTAAGACTTGGGTCGTCCTGAAAAAGACCTATTAAATGAAAACACGGGTGTGTTTAAAAATAAACTCGTAACGCAACAATGGCCATCGGTGGTTGAGTTCTGCATTCACTTCACATGTACGAAAGCAAATGTCTGCTAATGCTGTTAGGCAAACTCGCACTCAGAGGTTGGGCCCAGGGTTCGCTGGACTACTTCACTGGCTGTGTCGGATGTGTGTTCTAATCTCACATGTTCTTTGTTGGCTAGGTGGTCGGTTCGTTGATCGGAGCCTTGATGGTCTGCCGATATTTTCATCGATGTCTAAATGTGCAATGTTTGGCGCATCAGGGTGCAGCGGAATTGGGATGGGTCTTGTGAGTCGACGGAGAACAAAATCAGTGACCCAAAGATAGTCAAAATAACTTGGTGTACGTCAGCGTTGCCTGCCCGAGTCTCCTGCCGGACTCTTCATGCATGTCGCCTCACATGCAGCGCTCTGGCTCTTCTTACGCGGGCGTTTATCCCCCTCTCCCCCACTCACCAAACAATCACACCTACATCTACACCTGGGATACGTGCAAAAGCTTCCATCACAGTCACGGGAATGTGGCTGGTCAGGCTCACTCATCTTGGTAGTTAAGATAGTTAGACAGCTAGGTGGGTGGAGTCAGCAGTCAGACAGAAGGCTGACGGCAGTTCGGAGGTGGGTTTGGTAGAGCGGTCGAGACTGGCTTGGTCATCTCTGTATATACAGTAAGCGCGAAAGTCAGAGAAACTTGTTGACTCGGATGGAAAACAGTTTTGAGTTGTGCTAGTTTGTGTCAGAATTCGGGGCATTGACGGCCCTGGGTTGCGAAGAAAGTCACGACGACATCATGCGGTGTCACGACGGCGGAGTTGATGGCACCGATGGCGTCCACCGCGTGAATTGGGTAAACTGTCTTGTCATGCAGTCGAACGAGAAGGGTGTCTTTTGTATGCGATATTTGTGAACGTCATTTAGAAGCTACGATATGACGCGTCATTAATAAATAAAAGATCGAGAAGAAAACAAAGCAGAATATGATAACGGCGGTGTTCATGACGCAGTTGTTGAAAACGACGATCCATCGGTGTCTTTTCAGTCGAACGAGGCCCGCGGTCGTGGTTTAGTGGTAGCGTGTGTGCTTACTAATCATACTCCAATTCACCGTTCACAGGATCGAGTCCGTCTGTCGACCATCAGGTATATGAGTGAGTCACACGATGTGGCTCCGGCAATCGCGGGGGTTGTTTTTGCGAGGTTTCTTCCCGGTTTTGGACCGTAATGAGGCAGGAGCAGTGTGAAGTGGACACTCCGTCGTCATATAAATGAAATTCCCTTGAGTACGACGTTAAACCCCAATCAAACGAATAAACAAACAAAAATCATTCGAACGAAAGCAGCGATGACGAAAGCGGAGACCAAGATGACGACGCCCCGTCCGCTGATGCCTGGAATGACATAGTCAGCTGCGTTCTCGAAAGCTTCAAAGATAAACTAATCGACAGAGCTTCCTTGCAAAAAGCCGACAAATCTATCGATCCGCGACGAATATCTCCGTCTAAACACGCATTGGCTCGAGTTGAAACCGGATCTTATACACCGGGAAGTCATGAAAACAAAGCGTTGTTTGGAAATTAACGTTCGAGTTCCCATCTGGGGAAGCCTAAAAAAACGCTGTACGGATGAGAAAGGAGCTATACCACCAAGTGTTACCTTCGGAATACCCTATACACATCACCGTCAACGAAGACCAGTAAACCTCAGCGACTCGGACAATGCCAGCCATTCTTCTTTTGCCATGTAAAATTACAATTCAACATGGTATGATTTGTTCTCGTTTTCCTTCATCATGACTCACATAACACCCGTCGACCCTGTCGTCACACCCATCGACGCCACATGACGCCGTCGTAACGGCGCAGAGCGCCGCAATACGCCGCATGACATATTTACCTTCTTAACGTGGTGGGCGCCATCGGTGCCCTCAACGCCTCATGACGCTGTCGTGATACCGCATGACGCCGTCGTGACGCCGCATGACGTCGTCGTAACACCGCATGACGTGTTTACTTACCTTACCTTACCTTCCGGTATGGGCGCCATCGACGCCGCATGAGGCCGTCGTGACGCCGCAGGACACCGCGATACGTCCCAGAGTGCCGTCGTGACGCCGCAGAACCCAGCCATCCGGAATATTTTTCCCTTAACAAAAGCAACGTGTCACTTATCTGTCTAATATGGCGAGATTAAAACGGAAATGTATTTACTCCTCAAAAGAAGAAGATTAAACATGTTTGATCCGAGTGACTGTTCGGCCGCACGGCTTCGCGATCATAATCGCTGTCGCCGGCCTGAACACAACTGGCGAATATGTCAGCGATTGGTACAATCTACATATAACGTACAGAATAATTAGTTCTTCGTAACGCACAAGCCTTCCTCATTATGAAGAGAGCTGAGCTGCTCTCTCAATACTACTGCAGTTCAAGTAATCGGTGAACCGCATTCAACACCATTATGTCCACCGTTGAATTGGAAAGACTTTCAGTAGAAAATATATACGGTTGTTTGTTGGCGAGAGGAGTGCCAAGTTGTACGGGCATTGAGAGCTCTAGCCAATGAAAATGTACATGGCGATCAGCTGACTATATTCGAGTGAAGTCGAAAAGGAAGGCCAACAGTCGAATATGTAGAACTTCTATACAATAAGTAGAAAATTTTAATATGCATTTTTTTTGCAGATCCAAGTATCTGTTGCTTCGAAGTCTTGAATCGGATTGACAGTTTGTTTTTACCTTAGAAATCCCTCACGGTATAGAGACTACTACATGTCGGCCTACAGGGTGTAGTGACCAGACAGGGTGTAGTGACCAGACAGGGTATAGTGACCAGACAGGGTGTAGTGACCAAATAGGGTGTAGTAACCAGTCAGGGTGTAGTAATTAGACAGGGTGTAGTAACCAGACGGGGTGTAGTAACCGAACAGGGTGTAGTAACCAGACAGGGTGGAAGCAAGAGCAATGCACACTTATGACTGAAGTGTCTTAAGGCGAGAATGGCAGTTCTTTAGAGTTATTTTGATACTGTGACATAGGGCATTTAATCCGGTAAGCTTCCGCTTACGGATACGGACTTGAACCCTGGTTGCATGATCTGAATCGCAGTTTTTCGAAAGGTCGTTTGTTTTGCGGTTGGGTGCAACAATAGGGCTTGGTTGACAGTTGCCAGCTTTTGGCTTTAGATTGCACTGGGAAGTGACATGAATCTTGCGAAATCGTCGAATATATCATAAAGTGGCTTTACGGTCCCTTTATTACCTCCATTATCGCAGTAATATCTGGTGCTGGAATTCTTGCCCATCCATGACGTGGATCGCGGTTTATTGAACTGCATGATCACGATAAACAGAGGTCCAGACCATGTCTGAAATAAATAAGGTTATAAGCTTTTAGAAACTTCAACTTTCTTCAATGCATATATGTGATAATTTCCAGAACACTTATTAGAAAAAGTGTAAAAATATTTTAATAAAACCCTTTCAATAAAGCCAACTGTACTCATAACGGTGCCTGACGATATCTTTTTTTACAGCAATATATCTACTGGACCGACTGGACCGGTAACTCGCTGTTTAGATTAGACAAGACCGATAGCAGCGATATCAGTCTTATCAGAGCGTCACAAAAGCAACCCAGAGGACTCAGTGTTTGGATTAAAAAACCAGGTACCCGATGATTCATATTTTAGTTTAATGATACGTAGCATGCTATTTTCTTGTGTCTATCCACAGGGGCGCCTATCCTTGTCTCACGCAAGTCACCTGCGTCAAAATGAATTACGTATTTGTATACATTCACCCGTGGTGGAAGATGGAAATTGAAAGATCCGTCGCTATCGCCAGCCTCTTACAACATATGTATGATTTTTTTCGGATTTGTTTTTAGATACACTAAACACAATGACTTGTATTTTACCTACCTGCAATATTTCTTTACTGGCGGTTTTCAATATTATCTTTGCAAAGGGAGACACTTAAACGTGTCAACTCTGGTGAGAAATTCAAATAAAACTTTATTTAAACGTCAGGAAAGAAAGGAGTTATATCATTTTGGGTATAGTATCAAACAAAAAAATCTCAGAAAAATCATATATAAGTTTTGAGAAGCGGTGGATAAATTTCCAACCTCCACCACACGTTGAGATAGACGAAAGAATTAGCCCTATAAATTGTGCTCATGTTGTAACCATCGAGTACCATCTAACTTTTCAACGTAGACTGGGAACTCTGGGATAAACCAGTGCCACAACTGGCTTACCAGGAAGTCGTGAGGGGGCTCTACTTTTACAACAAAATATATCCCAGGTGCATAAAAATCTTAACATGTGAAATGTAGGCCAACATAAAATTGAACAATTTTTTCAACAATGATTAAACTTGTTAGTATCATTATAATTTGTTTGTTTATTTATTTGATTGGGATAAAAATCCAAAATCCAAGGACATTGGATTGATCTTCAGCAGAATGATATCATAGCATAGATCCGGTGTGTTTATACTGCTGTTACTCGCTGACGCTGAGTCATGGGGGTAAGACGGCTTTCGGTTTTAATCAAATATATTGTGCTAAGTCGCCAGGCTTATAAGTGTTTGATAATAAATAAAATACGTTATTGAAAAAATAAATGTTTGTTTTTATATAATTTATTAAATGTGTGACACATATATTCGAATTGTAATGTTATTTTATATGAATTCGACATTTTCGTTTGATTAAAACCGTCGCCGTCTTACCTCCATAACTTACGTATGGGCCGTGAGGTCATAAACCGGGACCATTTTGAATGAAATGATGTTCGGCAAATTACCGAAAATTGTGCGGTCGTCGCTAGGCACTTTGCTATGATGTCATTCAGATATAGATCAATGCAGTTCCTTTTTTAAGACCCCAACAAATCTATTTATTCCTAAATAAAAAAAACTGTTCCATTTTATGTTGACACACATTTTCATATTTTACAGCAGCTAGATTTGTCCGTAACTGTGGCTAAAAGAAGATCTCTGTCACGTGACTTCCTGATAAGATAGTGATGATGCGGGTTTATGCCAAAGATACTATTCAGTGTTGAAAAGCTAGATGTAATGGATGGTTTCCAAATAAGGCATTTGATGCCATCTTTTTTATGGTTAACATTACATAATGTAATATAATTGCTTCCATTCACCTTCAAGGTAGTTGTATGGACACGGAAATAGTCTATTGGTATTTCGATATAACTACGAGATATATGTACGGACACGGAAAGAGTCGATTGGTATTCCGATATAACTACGAGATATCTGTACGGACACGGAAAGAGTCGATTGATAGTCCGATATAACTACGAGATATCTGTACGGACACGGAAAGAGTCGATTGATGTTCCGATATAACTCCAAGATATCTCTACGGACAGGAAAAGAGTCGATTGATGTTCCGACATAACTCTGAGATATCTGTACGGACACGGAAAGAGTCCATTGATGTTCCGACATAACTCTGAGATATATGTACGGTCACGGAAATAGTCCATTGATGTTCCGACATAACTACGAGAATATGTACGGACACGGAAAGAGTAGATTGATGTTCTGACATAACTCCGAGATATCGATCGGTAGGGACACGGAAAGAGGCGAGTGATGCTCTGATATAACAACGAGATATCGATCGGTACGGACACGGAAAGAGTCGATTGATGCTCTGATATA
>JAQQZZ010151908.1:0-12533 GCA_030265115.1 Mopalia vespertina | reverse complement strand
TTTTGATTTGTATATAGATGTTTTGCTAATATACTACGATGGCTTTGTAAATCTGACGACATGCATTTAGTCCTACAAACGTCTGAACTATTTTGGCTTCTGGGCGATCATATTGATCTCGTTAGTATAATTGTTCTTTCCGACACAGAATAACTATATAATCACCGGTTTCGACGGATAACAGTTTTCAGATACTGGAACCAAGTCAACACACTAGTTGTTAGTTAGAAGACAATGATGCAAGTTATTAGACGTTAAGGATATGACTCTAGCACACAAAAAGCATCGAAAACCTCATACACTGTGACACAAATATAGATTAAAGGATCCACCCAAAACGATTTTACCAACAAATGGTGCTAATTGCATTATTATAAAAGTGATCTAAAGAGAACTCTATAATTTCGGCTACAAAAGCGACGGGTGTAGGGTAGGACGGCAATCTTCGTGAAAGGCAAAGTATTTGAGTCAGCGGTGTTGAATTGGCAGTACCTTAAAGATCACTCATTTCCAGAACAAACCAACGCTGATCAGTATACCATATTCCTCTGATCCTAACTGTAACTCTTAAGAAGGTTGTATGTGTTTTTTTCGCATATCAATGACATTGAATATGTTCATGTATATTGATAGATCGCTGCCAAATACCGTATTATAACTAGCTAATTTATCAGCTCATATAATTTTGAGGACAAAAATCACATTGATATAGAATTCGTGGACGCCGAGCAGCGATCAGATAAAAAGTGATTACAATGTCCATTCGGTTTATTTGTTTAATTAATAATAAGTTTTGCACTAAGGCGTATTTGGTGTGTATAACGACGGATTGTCCGGTTCTTACGCTGCCTAAGTTTAAAACAGCGGGAACCCACAGGAAACCTCACAGAAACCACTCATGAGCCCCAGTTACCTGATAGGACTAAATCATCAACCTGAGGTCGACCGCGGACTCGAACCTGTGAGCTGTACATCGAAGTTAAATCCAACCGGCTTACCACCGACCCACGGATGGGGGCTTGTGTATGTCGATTATGATCGCCGAACTGCAGCCAAACTTAGACAACACGCACGCACTTTTTGCTGTTGTACTTAGAAAGCAGGCTGCTGAAGTAATCCTCAAACCGTTACTAGTATATATTTTAAAGTCTGTTAGAAATGGACCTTCAAGCCAATGTAGAAAGAATTCATTCGTGTAAATAAAATGTAATAAAGTTAATAAGCCAACATTGCAGAAATTTTTACATAAAAGCTCTATAAACATATGACTTAATGTTTACTTGACAAGCAAAAGGAACTATTTGTTATTGACTTAACATTAAAATTTGCAAAGTTTTCCTTTTCAAGCGACAATTTTACGTTTTAGTAATAAACAAATAACCATATTTGCGCCATTAAAATACAACCTCTGTACATTGCGTGGCATTATCGACATTCGATCTTGCGATCGGCACTATGTGGAAGAAACTTTGGTAAGATTTTTTTGTATGAATTACAGACTATAGTTTAGTAAGCCAATGGCGAAATAGCTGATAGTGTGTTCTTGTTAATTATTGACTCTTCGTAAGGCGTAAAATATATAAAATGGAATAAATTTTAAAAAATATATATTTTTTCTTAAGGTGACAAGTATCGTATATCTGACGTTTTACTGGAAGGAAATCTGCAAGTTGTCAACGATGCAGTTGAGATTAAAATACCAGTCAGTGATGCAGGCACACACATTACAACAAAGAAAGAATTCGATTGTGTTGACAGCAAAGAAGAAATTTTTTTCAAGAGAAAAAATACGACTGAAATTGCAAGCCACGGACAAGGTCATGTGTTCTATCAAAACTTGGTCGATGATTATGTAGACGAAAATGAATCATTAAGGTTTATTTCATTGGATGCGTTTGGTGATTTGTCACCGGTTTCGTCGGAAAATCCAAATCCGACAGTAGATCAATCAGGTATCCAAACTTCATCACCAAATAATTCTCCTCTTAAAATAGAAGGAAAACCAAAAGTCAACACATCGTTGAAATCTACCTCTGAACTTAGTGGAAAACCTCAAACGGATAAAACGTTTAATTTTATGCTAACTGAAAAATAATGGAGGCTAATTAAACCAAGATGCGGCACACATAGATTAACAGGTTCGTGGGCAGAACTGTTCGCTGCGAAAATTGCTGAAGTGAATTACGGGTGCGTAGTTATATGGAAGAAAAACAAAGTAAAAAAAAAGCTGGTAGTCGAAATCGCAGTGGTCAATACCTCACTGGTTTTGGGTTTTGTAAAGAATCGAAATGTTGTAAGTATTTACTAACAATAGAACAAGAACCTTGTCCTGCGTCTGACGTAAAAGTCATGGTACAACAAAATGGTTCTGTAATTCACAGGGTGTATTTCAGAAAGCGACCTCTAAAGGGTGAAATGCGAGGTATATTGGCGGATGAAATTAAATCTGTGGGACTGAGTAATACTTATTTCAAATTTGTAGAAGAGACTACACCTCAGGCTCTCAAAGATGCGCACATTACACATTGTCAAACTAAGGATGTCTTAAAATGTCTTTCAGCCGAGACCAGGAAAGCCGAACTATATCATGGCAATGTATTGAGCGAACTGCAAATAACCCAGGCTATTCTAAAAGACCAAGACGATGAAAGTCAGAATTTATTGGGATACATAAGATTTCTGAGCTACAAACCTCTGTTCGTCATAATGTTCACGGAGGCGATCGCCCCAAGTCGGGTTTTTGCGCAAATGTTTATCTAGATGCGACAGTTACATTAATCTAGCAGATTAAAGAAGTAGGACGTATACTGTATTATGCCATGGTCATACCAAGTTTGGAAAAGGGAAATTCTCTGTTACCATTGTGTGAGATGGTAACATAGATGCACAGAACTAGTATCGTTGTACTATTCCTTCAAACATGGAGACAGGGTCTGTCTGACATTGGGTGTGGAGTGCCCATCCCCGTAAAAGTCGAGGTGGACTTTTCGTGGGTCTTGATACATGCATCTGTACAAGTGTTTAACAAGGAAAGTATCCAAGCATATCTGAATAGATGCTGGAAGGTCTCCAACGGCCAATACAGTACCCCTACAGAGAACTGGGCAGTGGTCCAACCATTTCATAAAATTCATAGCAGATAGCTTAACCGATTTTGTTAAAGATAGCGTTCTTCGTCAGTTTATCTTGCACATCATGGTAGCCTTGCAGTAAACAACCACACTTAACGAAGCAGTCGAGATATTGGATCATCTTTCTGGTGCACTTAGTAACCCCATAGCATCCCTAGATGTACTAGACGACATCCGTTCACTTAACACTGTGATAGCGAAGAAAGATGACACAGATGTCAATACGGCAAACATCAACACAGTATTCACTAAACAAACTGAATACCAGGATAACAAGGACATAGTATCTGAATTAGGCCCTATCAGGAAGCAGTCTCCATTCATACAGGCATTCAACAATAATGCTCACGTTCCATCAGACCCACAGTCGAGTCCAAACACTTACTACTTACTGCGAACGGAGGAAGTCTTGCGGACTCACAATATGCCATTGTTTCCTCTTTGGAATGTTGAACATCCACGCAAATACCGCTTGTGGAGAAAAGAGAGAAACAAAAACACGAGATTCAAACGCCCTTATAGAATTCTGGATGAGAATCGTCAAACAAGACGCTT
The DNA here is from genome assembly GCA_030265115.1 of Mopalia vespertina. NCBI lineage: Eukaryota > Metazoa > Mollusca > Polyplacophora > Chitonida > Mopaliidae > Mopalia > Mopalia vespertina. The sequence continues at coordinate 8,847 of JAQQZZ010151908.1, read as the reverse complement.
TACTGGGGAAAAGGCGAATGCATGTTGGGTTATTTGTTCGTTAGATGCACAAAGTCCTTAAAGGCAGAATAAAAGCATTCCGTTATTCACTTGGCTTAAAGTCGAGAAATAAAAAGTCCAAGAGAAAAATAAATGAATCCTACGAAATGACCGAGGAACAATGGGGTAGCAAAATTAAACCAAAACCCAAATATTATTCGACTCCAAAAAAAATACCCTGCCCGAAAGTCAAAATGCCACGTATAGCAGGAAACCTGAACAAACGAGGCCAAGTGAATAAAGACAATACTTGCTGGATTAACAGTTGTCTTCAACCCGTGAAAGTATGACTTTCTCCTTCAACATCAGGAGTTCGAATTGCCTTTATTCTACATATGTCGAATTTGTTTGGCTTTTATTTTACTGATGTACAATTCTTTTTCACATATGTGAAATTCTTTTTTACTTATGTTGAAAAGATTTTCACTTATGTGAAAAACAATTTCTTTTACATATGTAGAATTCTTTTCAACATATGTCAAATTCTTTTTCACATAAGTAAAATAAAACACCAAAACCTAACTATTTCACATATATGGAGAAAAAATTCACTTGTGTAAAATAAACTTTTATTTTAGATATGTTCAAAAGAGTTCCACTTATAAAAAAATAAGACAATTAGATTTGATCTAATTGTCTTTAGTTTGATTAATAAAGCAGCGGCTTAGTATATTTCTGTATTGTTCAAATGTATCGTGGCAGTTATACAGAATTTCATGCCAATAGTTCTAAATGTACCACACTCCTTAAAATATTTTATTTGGAAGCTGTTTATTCGAGAAACTGTTCGACAATTCTCATAAATTTTAAATATTTATTCAAAACATCTCAGCATGATGTTTGCAAGATTCGTTTTTATATTGGACATGAATATAACTATTCTTTTGTTCCACATTTAGCAACAGTGTTGCGTTTAAAACCTTCAGTGTATCTTTCAACAACTGAAGAACCCATAGAGAGTTTTTCTAAATTATATTAAATTGGGTAGACATTCGTCTAAATAACTTTGACGCAAACAAACGTCAAGGAATAATAAATTCGTTCGTTATGTCATACACAGTATCGCATCAGCTATATAAGGCTGTGTTAGGAATGTCTATACGCTTTGAAGATATGACCTATGGGAAATGTGGTGGAAAGCCGGACAGAAACCTAACAATAAACATGTAAAATGTAACAGTTGCCAATGTTTGGCCTCAAATCCACCAGAGGAATTGTTGTTGTTTTCACTGTCTATTTGTTGATGGCGGGTAGATGGAGGGAGCTTCATGTTTTCCTGGTGCTCTGAGACTAATGTGGAAAAAGGAAGCTGACCTGTTTGTGGTGTTTGCATTGAGTCCTCTTTTTGTCCTGTCTAGCTTGTCTTTGTTTGTTGCCAGTGATGGTTTTCTTCATCCATTGTGTTGACAGATCGTCATATAAGTGAAATACCCTTGAGGACGACGTAAAACCCCAATCAAACAAACAAACAAATTTGCTGTTGTGTAAATTGAAATGGACATAAAACTATTTCTACTGAAGCAAAGCATTTGAATAATGTCTAAAGACGGACCTGCTGACAGGTTTCATTATAATGGGGGCCAAAGTTATCATTTTTTTCAAAATTGTGTAATTGACATAATTTGAGATGAAAAAATAAAATGGTCTGGAACATCTGAAAAGAATGTATAATACTAACAAATAAAACAACATTTTTAACAGTAAAATAAAATTACATACCAAAAAAAGGCAATTTGAAAATCTGTTTTACTGTATTATCAGGACAGACACAATTCCCATTAAAAATCAAACCAATTTTGTTTGCAGTAGAAAGAAATTATATACTTAATAAAATTCACAAAAAAATGTTTTATACAACAGAGATAAGTGTAAAGCTTCTATTTTTAAAAAGAAAATAAAAATTTTCCATTATAATGAAAAGTATGGAAAGAAAAAGGAGCCTCTTCTGAGCTCAGCATTTGTCTGTCCAGCATAAATAAATCCACACCACCCCACTTAATCAAATGTGTGTCATTCAGTTCCCATCAAAATCACGATTTTTATCCAGGAATATAAATTGTTTTACTTAAAATATATTATTTTCCGGTTTGGCATATCAATATCGCGAGTGGTATTATTTTTACTTCATCTTTCATTTCGCGAACGTTTCTTACTCCTTACGTCTGTCCTGAAAAAAAAAAACGTTAGCAGGATTTAATTTACTCCCGTTCCGTCTTTTAGTCCGCATTTTGCCTTAGCCGACAGTCAAGGTCGTCGCATGATAGCGCGCGAAAGCAGACGAACTTGGAAGTACAGAGCATGGAATGTCGTTGAAAGGTAAGGGGATTTCTTTACGTCTGTATTCGCGACGTTAGCATATGAAGCACGTTAGCAAGTTTTAAAAGCAGTTTTCCAATAGTACGGTAGAGTTCAAACAAGTTTCCGATCAATAAGATATTGTGGGATTCTTACGTGACGTTAAAAAACGGACAAATTTTGCGAACGTTTCCAGTCGGACGGATTTTCTAGAAGACGTTACTTTTACAGACGGACTTGGTATTTACTGTGCTCACGTTATTTTGACAAACGACGGATTACCTTGCTATGTATCTTGACTATGCGAACGTTTCTGTTTTTAAAGACCGACACTATTTTACAGACGGACATAAATTATTTTTTTTTTTTACAACAACACATTAGATTTTTGAAGGTCTACTTTAAAATTATGTGTTATATCACTGGATAAGTAGTAAAGCAGGCACCAGTACCTTACACATTTTCAGTTGCTCACTGGAAGTCCATGGTAAGAACTAAAAATGACTAAACCGAAGTAAAGAATAAAAACTCTGATAAAAAAAAATTTGCCCCGAAAAAAAAAAGGTTATTGTTTAAGTTCATTGGATAATATTCATCCACAATCAGATGGCCTTGTCACACTGTTGTATGAGTGAAATAACCTTTAGTACAACATAAAACCTAATCAAACAAACAAATCCATGACTGAATGAATAAAATTCAGAATGGAATATTTCACCGTTTAGTCAACTAACATTCATTGTAAAAGTCCTTGAAGACGATTACACATTATACCTATCCTATTATACATTTCCTTATGTTTTGTTTTTAATCACACTGTTCCTTTTATTTTCAGACAGTTCATAAAGTACCTTGAAAACCCTGAAAGTACCTTGAATTTTATTTTCATGGATGAATATGAACCCTGATAATCTCTTACTCTAGATTATTTTAAAAATACATTCGTAAAATAATAAAATGGGCAAGTCCAACGATTATCGAAAAAAACTGAAAGAACGCAATCCAGAAAAATATAAAGAATATCTGGAAAAACAAAAGGAAAGAGCAAAGCAATCTAGATTACAATTGAAAACACAAATTAGTCTTAATGTAAAAAGTGCCAAAGACAAAATAAAAGAACAAAACCGTGTGCGATCCATGAACTTTAGAGAGCGGCGTCGTGGGCTTAGCCTCATTAAAGAGAGACAGCAGATATCAAACTCTAATTAAATTGTTAAATTGCCATTTAAAGGGACAAGTAGCAAGGGAGCAACGAGATCTGCTGTCAGCCAAACAAGACTGCAATGGAGATTGTATAAGCAGGACTACCGTGATAGATTGGGCAGTCAAAAAAGCGTCGCATAAAAGAAAAAGGCAGAGAAAGAAAAAGAAAGAAACGAGCTGCAGTGCGACGTAAACAACTGGAAAATCAACAATGCAAAAGTCCTTACCAATCAAAAAAGACATTAAGAAATGCAACGAGTCAAGCTAAATCTAAATTACCAAGAGAGCCTGAGAGATTCGCATCTGTTATAGAAAATCTTATAGATAGGGCAAGTCCGCAGAAGAGAAAGGCATTAGGCAATTTGGACATTCAAGCCAAAAACAGAGCATCTTGACGACTCATATAAAAGAATCTTTTAATGTTATGCCAACTGCAGTGGCTAAGGCTGCAGTTAAAGTTCTCAAGAAATATGCTAGTCAGCGTAAGATAGCCGAAGAACTAAAACTGAATAGGAAAACAATATCTAGAGCAGTACGAAGAGGTTTAGTGAGAAAAGCAAGAAAGAAATCCTTCAATAAATGTCAAGTAACAGGTTTCTATAAAAGAGAAGATATATCAAGACAACTCCCAGGGAAACGGTACGCAAGGAAAGAAGGTCCTGGATTTATTCTACAGATGTCTCTAAGAGCTGCATATGCCATATTCAGGAAAGTAAACCCCGAAATCAAAATCGGATTGACGAAATTTACACTCTTAAGACCAAAAAACGTTCATTTGATATCCATGAGCCAGAGACTTTTGTTTATGTGTCTATTGTTTAAATGTCAAGTATAAACTGTTAGTCCTCAATCGTTGCATCACTCACGCTAACAAAATACGAGATGAAAATGATTTACTTGATGCAATTTTATGTGAGAAATCAGATGGAGCTCGTTTTCATCAGCCTGCCTGTGTTCTCGGAAATTGTCCAGAATGTAAGGACTTGAAAAGCCAACTTCGTGGACATTTCGGAGATTTAGATTTTGACAAAATTGTGACATGGAATCATTGGGAACGGAAACTGTTACCAAACGTGTGTTAGTAACTAAACGGGACTCTGTTCACAATCTGTTTAATGAATTTATTGGTGATGTATGTTCTCCTTCACAGGGTGCAACGTTTGTGACACATCTTTTCACAGCTCACTGGCAGTACAAGCAATATAGCAATCTGAAAGATGACCTTCCTGAAGGTTATCTCCTCATGGTTATAGATTTCGCCAAAAATCGAAGTGTCTACTATCAAGATGAGATAAAGGAAGCTTTTTTTGGTCAACTTCAGATCACTGTCCATCATATAGTCATGTATTACTTGAATAACCAGCAACAGCTTGTGAAAGATGTCATGATATGTGTGTCAGAAGACAGAAGCCATGATGTCCATGCGGTTAAACATTTTCTTGACTTAGCTGATAGTTATCTGTCCGAAAATGGCATTCAATTTACACGAAAGGTCATATTCAGTGATGGATGTGCATCTCAATATAAGAGCAGTCGCTGTTTTGCTGACTTGACTTTATCAAAATGTTCCATTGACAGAAATTTTTACCGTTCGGAGCATGGCAAGGGTGAATCGGACGGGGAAACGGGAATCTTGAACAGAATGATCGACAAGGCAATAGTTGGACGCCGTGTAGTAATACAAAATGCTGAAGAGATGTACAACTTCTGTAATGAAATCTGGTAGTGGGTGAAGATCTCAACAAACGTCATTTTGCATATGCATCGAAAACCGACATAACCGACATAAATCGCTCTCGCCCATTTATTGAAGTAAAAACATTAAAAGGATGTAGAAAAATTCACCAGGCTCAAGCAGTTCCTCCAAACCCATACAGCTTAACAGTTAGAAATCTATCCTGTTTTTGCAAGCACTGTAAATCTGGCAAATTGAATCAGTGTATCAATAAAGACTATGTTGGATTATTTGTGCCGAAACAGTTGGAGCTGAACCCATGCAAAGTCTCTTTAGAGGGAGATGATAGTCCAGATTTATCCCTTACAGGTAGAGTTTATTCACATATTATGCTTTAGTTATGTCTATGGAAAATGTGCCCATACAATAAATATGTACATCTTATATGTAATATAAGATACAAATTGAAGTTTGTATTTGCCAGTAATTTTGGCAAAGTTTAAAGCCAATGCTGTGATTTCTCAGTTAAATTCTTAAGTCAACCATGCAGTGCACTATGATTGAGTAATTTCCAGGTTTCCCCTTACTTTTATACTTGCACTACTGTCATATAAGTGAAATAACATTAAGTATGAGCAACAAATCTTTGATGATAAATACTTGTCTTACATGTATGTTAACCAAATATTTTCAATAATTTATTTACACAGGTGTCTTTCCAGATATAGACTTCACAGAAAATGTGGCAGATTGGGTTCCAGAAGATTTAAACGGTATGCACATTTTCATTTCTTCTGATCAATCCCTATAACAGTTAGTCTTGTGTACAGGTGTATAGTTAATTACATTCTTTTATTTTTTATTAACTTGTATAAATTTGCACTTAATAGCATCTATGTATGATTTCCTATTAATATAATTTGACCGTAAATATGGCGTTGAATACCAAGTAGTCAATCCTACATAATTGACTTATTAATAACATTAATTTTACATCTTTACCAAATTTTATAAATCAATATTTTTTTGTACATTCTCCATCTTTCTGTTTTTCTTTCAGAAGCCATTGATGTTCTCACCAGTGGAATTTGTTGTACTGAGGAGGGTGATTGTGAGACCCGAGAGACTACCAGTTATGTCAGGTAAATAATATAGTCACTCAGTGGGGTACTCAACTAAACTGATTGATTGGTGTTAACGTGTTACTCAAGAGTATTTCACTTATATATACAGTATGGTGATAGATAAGATATATAAATGTAAGATGATATGTAAAATTTTCTGGCGAAAAAAAAAATATATTTGTCTGTAATTTTAACTTGTGACTTACAAGAATGTGGAAGGGGTCTCCAATATGCTATATTATTATTCTTCAGCACTGCCACAGGGAGTTATATTGGAGTCCAATTTGACTCTAAGATATACCCAGCTGTTGTAAGTACAAAAAGTTGTGGGCAGTTTATTTGAGATGTATTAATTTCTTTGTTTTTTGTGTTGAATTTGAAAAGAAACCACTACACTGAACTTCAACAGTATATTCATTCAATACCCAATATCATTTATGAATACCTATTTGAAGTCCAGTGATGTGACATTCCTTGTTGTGTGAATTTATCATTTCAAGGATTGAATTTTTATTCATTATTTTATTTTGACAAATCTAGTTGATTAATAAAAAATGTTCAACAATGTGTAGTAACAATATTTGTGTCTAATATCTTTCCAGGTTGTGTGCACACCTGAAGGTTATGATCTTCCACCAGCAGGAGCTGTTTACGGATATTACTTTGAGCCCACCGCACCATCTTCAAATGAAGAGAGGACTCTCTGGAGGCTAGAAGAAACACCTTATCTGATGATGCCTGATGAGCTGCAGCAGTCTCTAACTATGTCAGATATAGTTCCAAAGGGCACTAGGATTCTGTATCATTTTACATTTTGAGCTTACAGTCGCCGCATTGTCCACCTTTCTGTCCATAGCTTTTGGTATAATGATTTACTATTGAAGGTTGTACACGTATACTTGCTAATTTGACATAGCCTTTAAGCTTTAAATCATCTGGTAAGATTAAGAAATATTCTTGGTATTTAGTTAAGTAAACAAATAAAGCTTTAAGGTACTAACAAGATATATAATAACATGTTTATTGTATGGACATTATAATGGACAAAATATAATATGTTTATTATGATTGACAAAATTTAAGACATTAAAAGTTAACAATTCATTGGGCATTTTTTATTTTATTTTTATTTACAAATACTTAATGTACCGGTATGCAAAATACTTCAACAAGAGATCATGTTTACCATTCATCCTGAGATAGGATCATGAATGTTCCTGTAACAAAATTGGAGAAGGTGACAATCTTACCTAATTGTTGGATTACAGCCATATCTGTCTGAAAAGAAACGTTAGCAATCCCTGAAAATGTGCCGAAATCTCAAACTCTTTGAGTAAGCCTGATTCCTACATCTTCTAAAACATGAATAATACTCAATTGCGGATGAGAATTATGTTTTCAGCTAACTGACAGTACCTGAACTGTAAATATCTGAAAACATCTGACTGCTAATGTTACAGCTGTCTGTCTGCAAGTAACGTTAGCAGAAATTCATTCTGGGGGAATATAATTGTTTTAAATCTACTTTACCAATTATAATACATATAAAATCAAAGGAAATCATGCTACGCTAATGTCAATTTAAATTCTATACAAGCCAGTAAACAAGACGATCCAAGTTACACAGGACTGTGTCCGTCTTTGAGCAACAAAAGAATTGTAGTCAAGGTTACGGTAAATGAGCTTTTATGTATTAAACCCAAGCCAACTTTGACTGTTTCATTTACTATGCATGACCTCTGTATATAGTGTGGGCAATATATTTTATTTTTAGGCCATTTTTGTAAGTATTTTGTTGCTAACGTTACCTGATGTCCGTCCACAAGTAACATTAGCAGCTATAGTAAATATCCGGTGTTTTCTACAAATCATCTTCAAAGGCTACTGTAAGTGATTGAATATCAGTGGAAAATAGTTCTGCAGATTCCAGTTATCCAAAATGTTACTTATATATAAACAAAAGCAGCACAAACAAAAACTTTGTATAATGTTGTGTCTGTCCATACCTAAACTTCAGATTTTAAGCCCATTTATTTGGCGAAAAAATGGAAATTTCTCCAGGAAAAACTTCAATAAGCACTTCATTCAGTTCCAACACCTGCATATTAACACTGCTGGGTAACAAAGGACTCCAACATATCTTGGCTTTTGGTACTAGATGATTTAAAATAATTTGTGTATTCAGTAGAACATTTTGGTACATGCCAAGATATCTGTTCAAAACCCATAAACTATCATGACATCTTGTGGAAAAAAGGAGGACTAAAGTACTACCTTTCATGTTTAATACTTGGTTCTTTTATTGACCGTAAGCCCGGGGCTCATTGGTACAAAATACACGAACATTTAACACACAATACATTATTTACTCACAATAAACAATCATATTACATGGAAATCATTTTGGTGCGAATATCTAAGGCTTTGAATATACATTTTGCTAAGCACCGCAACATGCGTGGTTTCTCTGTTGAGAGGAGTTCACATAATTTAAACATAGACGGACGTAGG
>JAQQZZ010151886.1:0-12535 GCA_030265115.1 Mopalia vespertina | reverse complement strand
AGCAAAAAATAGTAGCACTTATAGGCGATTTTACAGGAGACTAAAGGTACGCGACTAAATAAAAGAAACAGACTATAGTTGCTGTTTCCGCTCAGTGAAAATGTCGGACATCACTGGATTTTTATTGAGAACATTAGAATCTATGCTATACATTTATGGACCATTAATGATAGGAAAGTATGCTGCTAGGCGGGGTTGCCATGAAAATTCTGTTAGAGTCTACCAATGTGGTTACAACCGAAATGGAGAAAATATCTCATCGATTGTCGACCTGTCTGGTTTTCGAACAATTCCTTGTTTTCGCTTGTCATCCTGTGATATTCTGATAAAAAAATGATGAAAAATTTAATTGCAGAAAGCTGCATCTCCAGAGACCTGTTTGATAGACTTAATAAACAGCCATGTGACCTAAGTGTTCGAAAATTGGTGTTCGGATGACGACAAAGGATGTTTAAATAAATTTGAAACATCTGAATCTCCTTTGATGACAGATAAATGCAGGCAGAAGTTCTTAATTCCTAGTTGTTTAAAAAATCACCACATTCCACTTCAGCACACGCGTGGAATAAAACGTTGACTGACTGGTTATTGTCAAATTATAGCCAGCCATTTTGTCCGTAGTTACAGCATGAATATTTTATGACTCGAAAGTGTCTGGTCAAACTAACGAAACTGGTGAGGGACTGTCAAAACCTAAACCATTTCCATATACATTTCATCATGAGTTGTGGAGTTAATGCGGGGGACACACGTGCGATTGTAATCGTCCGATCGCGGCGATTGTACCAATCGCTGAAAAATTCTCCACGTGTGTTCAGGCCGGCGACAGCGATAATGATAGCCGAGACGTCCGGTCGACCAGTCGCTCGGATCAAACATGTTTGATATTTTCGGCCGATTTTTAATCGCCAGCGAGTGATCGCCCATGTGTTCATGCAAGCAGCTACTGTCGCGCGAATCAATGCTAATAAACCAATCCGAGTTCGAGTCCTTCTCACATGACATATAAAATGGCAACTTCCACGCAGTCTGGGCGAAATTATTTTCCAAATATTTCTGTTCTCCCATCTGAGTCCACGTCTTAATCTTCCTTTGATGAGTAAATACATTTCCATTTTAACCTCGCCATATTCGACTAATTACACGACTTATTTTGCATTTAAAGGGAAAATCTACTCCGGATCGCTGGGTCAATCGCCACGTGTGTTCGCTCATGTCGATCGAAAACTTTCGCAGGTGATTTCGCTGGCGATTAGATCGCCGATTATAATCGCCCCATGTGTCTCCTGCATGAGAAGCCATCAAATCGAATCGAATCTTTACGTCCGCTTTCTAAGCTTTGTATTTTTTGTTCCACCTCCCACGGGCATGGACACCAGGCTTTATCCTATGCTCAGCCCTACAAAGGCCATGTACGACGAATACTTGAATCTAGCGTAGACTTGGTCTATTTTGTAGTCTTCGTTCATGCACTGATCGAGTCAATGAAATGTGAGCAAATTCATTTCGGCCACAGCACAGTCGCTTACAAATTATCATTTATCGTCGTGTTATCGGTTATTTGTGTACTTCTGATGAACTTGACAATCGATTTTTAACCCGTATGACGGTTTGTCAAACATATGCAGGATGTCTTTATTCGTTCGTATCTTGTTCTTTGGTGAACGTGGCAGGAATGTCATCATGAGTAGTATAGGAAGGGCAACTCATGTATGATTTGCTATTACATACTAAGGAAAGATTGTGCGTTATCAAGTACTAATTGTTTATTACATAAATAGTAGTGCGGGATTTTTTTGATCCCGCATTACTATTTATGTGGTAATATTTTATTACATACAAAGAAGAACTGTACGTTATTATGTAAGGAGCGGGGGATGGCTCCTTAGTATATGTTATGTAAGGGATTTACGTTATTTAGTACTAAGGAGCAGATGAGAGCGGCATCCTCAACGTGCCGTCACCGGTTGAACAGGATGGCGTCGCGAGGGGTCACCAGAGTGACAAGTGTGTCGTGTGCTTGTTTAGGAATTTTGGCGGTTGGATTGTGTACAAGTCAAAGACGGAGTTTGGTTCTTAAGTACATGATAAGTAAGGGCTCTACGTTATTCACTACTAGGGATCGCCTGAGTAGCACCCAGGTGATAAGTAAGGGTTGCACGTTATTTAGTATTAAGGTGTGGGGAGAGCAGCGCCTTCTACATGACGTCACAGGTGGTACGTTATGGCAGCGGTTCTGGCGTTTACTCGGTTGCCTAGAGAAAGGGGACGCAAGTCTTATATACGAGTACGGAGAATGGGTGTCTTGAGTCGGCGGTTTGAAAAAGAAGGGGTTTAATTAATTCTAAACCTGACGATGGCAGGGTATGGACAGTGTCAATGGTCGAGCCGGATGTCAAGCCATGTTATGCAATGACTTTAACGTGGCAAAAATGTGTCATGACGTCACTATTTCGTGTAAGATTGTCTCTTAGCGTTCTAAAGGGAACGTCGCAACAACGATATCGATCGAGTTATGTCCCTTGAAAATGCAAGTACAGATGGCGCTGCGCTGTGGACATGCAGACATCATGAAGAAGGGTTGTTACTTATCATGTAGTGGGAAGCGGATCGCACGATTAAAAAATGGAGGGTTGCTCCTAGGGCTGTCGTGGGGTGGTGTGGGTGTCTTCCCTTGATGCTTAGCGCACCATTGTGGGTGGGGATGTAGATCATTTGGGCTAGCATTTGCTATTACATCAAAAGGAAGGGTTGTTACTTATCATGTACTGGGAAGCGGATGGGTAACAGCGCACGACTGACTGAGAAAGGGTTGACCCAAGGGATGTCATGGGGTGGTGAGGGTCTTTTCCGTGATGCTTTGCGCGCCATTGTGGGGGAAATCTAGGTCATTTGGGCTAGCATCTTCTATTACATCAATAAAAGGTTTGTTACTTATAATATAGTGGGAAGGAGATGGGTAACAGCGCACGACTGAGGGAAAATTGACCCTTAGGCTGTCATGGGTGGTGTGTGTGTGTGTCTTCCCGTGATGCTTTGCGCGCGATGAACTCTCGTGAGAGTTGCCAAGACGTGACGAGATTTCACATGGGGTGCTGTGGGTCACAGCAACGATTGAGGAGTAATCTCCCTTAGCTATACATCACCAACATAGAGGACACACCGTCACAGCATGTGTGCTGTCATCGGGGGGGTGTGGGTGTCTTCCCGTGATGCTTTGCGCGCCCAAGTTGACGAGATGTGACGAGATTGCACATGGGATGCTGTGAGGTCACATCCATGACAGAATGAGTGAGCTCCCTTTGGTACACATCACCACGATGGCGGCCACAACGTCACAGCATATCTGAGCGGAAGAGGCGCTGTTGACCCATGGGAATGCGGGGATGATGACCCATCAGAGCATCGCTAAGAGGACCCATCAGCGAAGACCAAGGTGTGAGATGAACCAATCAGCGACGAACGAAGTGTGAGATGGACCAATCAGCGAAGACCGAGGTGTGAGATGGACCCATCAGCGTGGACGTGGAGTCGCATGTCTACGATACCACGACGTACTGCTGCGTCGTTCTGCGGCGGAGGCGGCGTCGTGACGCGGTAGTAATATGTCGTGGGGGCCGTGGGGCCGTGGGGTCGTGGGACATGCCCGTGCCAACACGCTACGACGCCACGACGTACTGCTGCGGCGTTCTGTGCGTCGTGTGGCGTTCTGCGGCGTCGTGATGCGTTCTGACGACGGTTTTATGCGGCGTCACGACGCCTTCAAAAGGCGTACTGCGGCGTCATGCAGTTCATGCGGCTTCGATGGCACTGCATAACGCCACAGAACGCCCACCGCGGGAGGTGACGTAGGTAAACAGTCTTGAGCATTTAACCACCCCATGACCCTCAAGTCCCTCAGTCGTGGGTCTACAGCCGAACAAGAAGGATGTCTTTTGTGTGCCATATTTGTTCACTCGGATCAACGGATACAAACCAACCCTTCGTCTTATTCCAAGTCATGCCAATACAATGCAAGATGGTATGAGTTGTTCTCGTGTTCTTCATCGTGACCCACATAACTACTGTCGACCCCGTCGTGACGGCGTCGTGACACCGAAGAACGCCACACGACGCCGCAGAACGTTGCGTACCAACGCCACATGACGCCGCAGAACGCCGTTGTACCAACGCCACACGACGCCGCAGAACGCCGCAGCAGTACGTCGTGACATCGTGTCGTGTTGGCAGTTTGGCATGTGCCACGACCCCACGGCCCCCACGACATACTGATGCGGCGTCACGCCCCTGCCGCCGCGCAGAACGCAGCAGCAGTACGTCGTGGCGTCGTGGCACATGTGGCGTGTTGGCACGACGCCTTGACGTACTGCTGCGGCATCACGCCTCCGCCGCCGCTGTCCGGTGCGGTGCGGTCACATGAGACTCCCCGTCCACGCTGATAGGTCTATCTCACACCTCGGTCTTCGCTGATTGGTCCATCTCATACCTCGGTCTTCGCTGATTGGTCCATCTCACATCTTGTTCTTCGCTGATCGGTCCTCTTAGAGATTCTCTGATGGGTCATCATCCCCGCATTTCCATGGGTCAACAGTGCCACTTCCGTTCAGACATGCTGTGACTGTGTGGCCGCCATGGTGGTGATGTGTAGCGAAGGGAGCTCATTCCTCCTGTCATGGTTGTGATCTCACAGCTACCCATTTTCAATCTCGTCACATCTCGTCAACTCTCGCAAACCATCACGGGAAAACACCCACACCACCCCATGACAGTACACATGCTGTGACTCAGTATCCGCCATATTGGTGATGTGTAGCTAAGGGAGATCACTCCTCCGTCGTTGTTGTGACCCACATCACCCCATGTGAAATCTCCTCACGTCTTGCCAACTCGAGAGAGAGTTCACGGCACGCAAAGCATCACCGGAAGACACACACACACCATCTATGACAGCCATAGGGTCAACCCTCCCACCCTCAGTCAGTCGTGCGCTGTTACCAATCTGCTTTCCACTATATGATAAGTAACAACCCTTCCTTATGATGTAATAGCAAATGCTAGCCCGAATGACTTATATTTCCCCCACAATGGTGCGCAAAGCATCAAGGGAAGACACCCACACCACCCCATGACAGCCCTAGGAGCAACCCTCCCTTTTTTAATCTTGCGCCCATCTGCTTCCCACTACATGATAAGTAACAACCCTTTTTATGATGTAATAGCAAATGCTAGCTCAAATTCTCGGATGTCCACAGCGCAGCGCCATCAGTACTAGCATTTTCAAGGGAAATAACTCGATCCATGTCGTTGTTGTGATGTTCCCTTTAGGACGCTAGGAGACCATTTTTCACGAGCTATTGACGTCATGGCACATTTTTTCGACGTCAAAGTCATTGCATAACATGGCTTGACATTCGGCTCGGTCATTGACAATGTCCATACCATACCCCGTCAACGTCAGGTTTAAAATTAATTAAACCCCTTCGTTTTTAAACCGCCGACTCAAGACACCCATTCTCCGTACTCGTTTATAAGAATTGCGTCCCCTTTCTCTAGGCCAGAGTTAACGCCCAGAACCACTGCCATAACGTACCACCTGTGGCGTCATGTAGAAATCTCTGCTCTCCCCACGCCTTAATACTACGTAGTGAAAAACGTATAGCCCTTACTTATCATGTACTAAAGAACCAATCTCAGTCATTGACTTGTACACAGTCCAACCGCCAAAATTCCTAAACAAGCACACGACACACATGTCACACTCCGGTGACGACGCCATCTTGCTCAACCGGTGACGGCACGTCGAGGACGCCACTCTCATCTGCTCCTTAGTACTAAATAACGTATAGTCCTTACTTAACATCTACTAAGGAGCCATCCCCCGCTCCTTAGTACATAAAAACGTATATTTCTTCTTTGTATCTATGTAAAAAAATATTTCTACATAAATGGTAGTGTGGAGGCAAAATGTCTCCCCACTACTATTTATGTAATAAACAATTATTACTTGAAATACGCACAACCCTTCCTTATTAGGCAAATCATACCTAAGTTGCTTTCCTATACTACTGATGTGCATTCATTTTATATTCAGGTAGACTTTGGTTGTATTAAGGTGCCAAAATTAGTACATAATAACGTACATTTCTTCTTTGTACGTAATAAAATATTATTACATAAATAGTAGTGCCGGGCCAAAACGCCAAAGCAAAAGTTAATGAGCTGTGGATCACGTTACCTGGTGACGTCAAAATAAGGATAGCTGATATAATTTATATGCTGGTAAGATATGACTTGCTCTGTACGCGAATACAAAGTCATTGATTTATACAAAATATTATGACTACCACTAAGGAGTTTAACATAGTAAAGTATAATAACAACTCTGATGAAAGATACTGAATTAATTTTGACCGTTTCAGTTGATTGATCTTTTAACTAGAGACATAGGTACATATTATATACTTTTTGCAGTTAAACTGTAAAATACACATAACGTCTTAAGACTTTACACGAAGTGTCAAAATACCGTATTATAATTGCATAACATCCCTGTATTAGTAAAGATCCAAACATAGTTACTTGACATTGACCCACAAATAAGCACATGTGATAACATCGGTAGCTATTATGACAAAATTATATTATTATTTGTAGGATATTTATCAGTTGCTGAAGGCAACATTAATAAATTATATACTGTTGTAAATTTCACTAACCCCATAAGAAAAATGCTGATACATGTATATCCTTTGTGTTAAGCATCTAAACGTTTTTCCGTATGTATTAAACTTTACAACCAGGACATGTCAACTGGTATATCATCAAGTTTTGAAGACCGTGGGGTATGTGATCTTTAGCTTTTAGAGAATAAGACATTTTTACAGTGTTATCATATATAATAAATTATCATTGACTTGAGATTACACGTTTTAGTTTCTCGAACTGTTCTTTTAACAGTATTTTCTCCATATTTACCTGTATATTATAAAAACTTTTGGGATCGAATAATCCCTAACATGATTATTTGTAGTTGTTTTCTTATCCATAATCGTAGATATCCGTTTTGAGACGATATGTTTAGGATAGCTATACCATGCTAAGAAGTTTATTTTCTTTTTGAATAACTTAGTCCTACTACATAAACTTTTACCACGATTAAATATATATGTAAGCCAACCAATTTTTGTTTTCCATTAATGAAAACTAGAAAAATGGACAAATTGTAATGTGTTGGTAACCCTCCTAAACGTGAGTGAAGAAAATGTACATCATTGTTATCAATGAATTCCTCTGCGTAAATCTAAGTTGATTGTCAAATGAATTAATTCTCCTATTAATATTATGAGTATCAGAGGGTTTCAATAATGTGTCATTTACAAACTAAACATAAATCGGAATTGTTGCCTTTGATATAATGATGATAAACAATAATGTTTGCCGATGATACATCCATATATACATCTGGCAAGACTATATCAGACCAAGAAACCAAATTAATTAGTGGCTTAGAAAATGTTAAGCAATGGTGTGATAATAACAATATGTGTACAAATGCAGAAAAAAATGTATGCTAATTTGAAGCAACCAGAAACGAGCACATCTGCAGAAAAATGATATCAGAATCAACTTGGATCAAAAGCCACTTCAAAATGTATACAAGCATACTGTATTGGGCATAACTATTCAAAATGAGCTGTCGTAGGAACGCCATATTGAAACCGTTTGAAATTAAACTAATACAAAGTTATTTCTATTATCTAGAAATTAACATTTTTTAACCTTTTAAAGCTAGGATTCAATTTTATAATTCTTTATCCTACCTCATATTGATTATTGTTTATGTATATGGGGATCTAGGTCGATACGTCAGTTAAATCGACTGAACACTGTTAAAAAAGAGCAAGCGGCTTACTCTGGACTGTGACATATCCGTAAGATCCTAATTTTTGTATGAGAGTCTCGGTTTTTATTTGCTAATTTTAGATTACAATATGTTACTGTTTTAGCTGTATATCAATGTCTTAATAACTTTTATCCTGCTTATATCTCCAGTTTTTGTAATAGATACAAAACAAGTCCTTGTATTACGTCCTGTGGTAGTACTGTATATGTCCTGTGTTGTCTTTGTTTTTGCCAGTGGCGTCAAGGGTGGTTTCCGACAAACAATCAAAACAAACCACATTTCGGGAGCAGGATGTTTTGTTGTTTTCTTTCAATAACATTCCCATCACGATATGATGGCCACATATATGTACTGGATATAGACGTTTTTTATTCAGGCCAGTAAAATCTTTAGCAGTTTAATTTAATAATTTTATGTTTACATATAACCTTGGTATTTCTAATAGCACCACCCAGTAATCGGACACTGGTTGTTAACACTTTCTCAGATCTCTTCAATCAACAGAGAATTTCGTGATTTGATTAATTAGTAATAGGAAACTCCGAGTGGTAAATGTATAGCCTCTAAATTAATTCCATCGTGGGAATTTCAATAGCTGCCGCAAACACCATGCGAAACAAATAATCTATTATCAAGCTGCTCAATAGAATTTCGTGTTTTCTATTGGTAGTTTATGCTCGAAGAGAATATAACTAATTGTCCAAATTTAAGTAAGTATGTCTGTCGGACAAAGCTTATAAAGGTCTTGTTGGGCCCCTTGGTCGATTTTCAGAACACCCGTTGTATTTAGTCATTTATGCAGAAGAATATAAATCTGTACCATATATTATGTATATATTTGTGGAAAGCTTGAATACTCAGGATTACATATATGTGAATGTGGTGAAAATCCACATTCTGCATTTTTCATGGTTTATTTATCGAAGTGCAATAAATAAAGCCACTTAGATAACACTCAATAAATTAGTTGACCAAATAGAAAAGTCCTTGAACTAGTAAACGGTGCCTTTTGTTTAGAACGATCCGAGTAGATTTTCTTGTCTATCCCAACTTGGAAAGTCTTATAAAAATGTTAAATACAACTTTCAAAATACATTTAAGTAAATCAAGGACGAACGTCTAAAAAATGAGGCACTGTTTACTAAATCGCATTGTGCTCTTTAATACAATGGTACAAATTTGAAGTTTCTAACATGAATAGTTTTCTAGAAATAGGCCTTGGAAAATGTCTGTTGAAAAATGAAGTGCCAGAAATAGGTAATTAAAGTTTTGCAACTGGAATACATTATAGGCTCCAATTTAACTGTTTGTAATTAGAATTTCGAATTATTTTTTTCACCAAAATGTAGTTTGATAACCTAACTTTTAATCTAACCGATAAAACAAATTGGTTCATTTTGAGCCCAAGGGGTCCAGCAAGACCTTAAATCGCAACATTCAAAACTAATTCCAAACTGATCGTGTGTGACTCAAGTTAAATAATCGATATGCCTAGCCTTGCTATCTAAGTAAAGTGTTAACAGATAGCCTTCAACAGCATTGTGGTAGATTCCCTTCGCAGCAAGCTTACATTGACTATACTGCCAATCTGTCTTTATTATCACTTGTCAATCGATACGATATCAATTAGCACGAATAATTTATTTTTCTAATGGAAGAGCAGATTGGCTGGACAATGGTTAGAGACATGGCTCAGTCGATAGCAGACCAATGTCACGATAACAAACAGGTGATGAACTTCGAAACATTGCCACTTCTTCGTATAACCATTGAAAGTGTTTGCGACAATTTCCATCGCATCTTTGCGCTGAAAATTATTGTCCTATAGCAGATGGATGGTAATGGTATTTACGGAAATGAAATAACTGATGCCTTGCTTGGGTCTTGCTCAGGTTAAACTGCCTGTACCTGATACATATTTTTATTACGTGGTAGGACACCTAATTTGAATCCAGGGCCATTCCGTGAACCGTTTAATAAACAGGACAGCTCTCTGGAGCAGTGGAGACATACCAGATATATTTACGATAGATGCAACAATCTCACAGCTATTATTCTATTAATCCTTTTCAACAGCATCTGTATTATCTCGTGGCTGTCAGAATCAACCAGTATTTCTTTTTCTAATCCCAAGCGCTAATATTATATCCCGGTGGAGGCAAGCAAATTTTTCTCTCTTCATTTATTCAAAAAATATATAGCACGTGCCAGTTGAACAATCGTCATTCAACAATCTGGATAGGGGGAAAGAGCTTCCAGATAACGGTTGTGGAATGTGTATCTCTTCCGTGCTGAAAGTTTATACCGAATCGGTTGTCCAAAGGATGCTTTTGTGTATAGTTGTCGTTTAAACATTTCGTATACCAAATGTATACACAGGAAACCAATTTAGCGTCGTTGGACTAACACATCGGTGAAGATGCACTGGAAAACTGGACCTTGCTTACTGCTGTTTCATTAGAGGAGCGAACAGTAGAAGATATCATGGAAAATGTTACTGCCCCTGCTACCAGCGGAAAATGTGAGACGGACTTAGGCAAAGCAGAGTTGCCAATTATCCTCGTTCTCTCTTTGGTACTTGGTTCTATTTCAGTGTTTGTACTTTCTAGGATCAGAGCCACCAATAGCCATGTTCATCATTTTTTAACTAGCAGTCTGGCTCTCAACGATTTGGTGACCACTCTTCTCTTCACTATCATGTGGATTGGTAATGTGACCGCTTGTGGAAAATTCGGTGGTGACATGGTCTGCTCCATCCAGGGCTGGCTGGCCACTGGCATGGTCATCTGGTCAGCCTGGGTTGTTGTTGTTATGACTGCAATCAGGTATTTATCAGTTGTGAAACCATTTTATTACAAACTTAACGTGACTGTGACCAAAGTGAAGTGTGCTTTGTTGATAACACTGTTGTTTTCTTTTTTGGTTTTGATATTTCCATTTACAAGTTTGGTAATACCCTACAAGTTATATTGGGCTAATTATGTGTGTGCCTATGACTTTTCTCCAGGAGCTGGTGGAATGTTGCACCGTGCATTATTAGGTTTCTTTTCTTGTCTTGGTCTCTCCACAATCGGAGCTGTTCTCTATCTCAACGGAAGAATCATATGCTTGGTAGGTAAATTATATTGGTAGGCTACTCGATGTCGTCCGAGACAAGCCGTTCTACTCGACGATTACATTAAATCAAAATTTAATTGAAACTGATAAATATCGCACAAACTTTCCAGATCTCGAGAAGTATTCTTTTTGTTAAATCTAACAAAAACAATGAATAGTTGATATACAGTTATACTTTAATTACTTATTCTGTCGAAGACAAACATGCGTTTCCGCATACAATATCTTTACAGCGTGAGGCTTTTTAAAAAAATTGTAACTATTTTATTGTTAGTTTAGGAAAAGGCTATGGTAAGATTGGAAAATTATTTTTTCCGCTTTGGCGTATCATATATAACACCATTTGGAAATAAGAAAGACGGCAAGCTAAAATTCTTTGTTTGGTAACTCGCCATTAAACTGCGAGTAAATGTTGCGTTAGTGCTCCGAGTGGCTAGCTGGCTGGTTAACTTTGATGGATTGATTGAATGATTGATTGATTCAATAAATAGCAGTATAGTTGGAGTATCTCAGGTCGCATTTATTAGTACATAATAAGGAAGGCTTCAACGTTATCATGTAGTATTTTTTTGTGAGTTATATGTAGTCCGGAGTCATTTTGACTCCGGACAACATATAACGTAGGGTTTGTGCGTTAACATGTATTCCGGAGTCATGTTGACTCCGGACTACATATAACGTAGGGTTTGTGCGTTAACATGTATTCCGGAATCATTTTGACTCCGGACTACATATAACGTAGGGTTTGTGTGTTAACATGTATTGCGGGATCGAGCCCGCACTACTGTTAACGTAGCGTTTGTACGTTAACATGTAATGGGGGATCGATCCCACAGTACTGATAACGTAGGGTTTGTACGTTAACATGTAATAGGGGATCCTCCCGAGTGCTGATAAAGGGGCTAGGGTTATGTGTTTGAGGTTGAGCGTGAATGGTGTGTTTTTATTTATTTTTGTGTGTTGTTGTTGTTGTTGTATAAAAAAACCCATAAAAAACATGAACCGGTTGTGTGTTCAGGCGAACTCCTCCAACCATCGAGTGGCTACTTAGTCATTCCGTAGCCATTGAAGGACTGTACAGCTTGATCGCTTTAGAAATCACACCATGTGAAAGAGCGACTTCGCTTTTCCTAAACAACACCTTCATTTCAACCGAAGGAGAGTGGAGGGCTGCTCCACGATGAACGTGACCCTTACCAGTTCCTTGGGTGGTTGGGTCACGTCCTCAGTGCCTCCTCTTCGGCCTCCCTCAGCATGGTGAGAGTATATTGGCTGTCCTTCTCCATGAATGTGGAGGTGATGTAGGCCGGCTTGGCTTGTCTGGTGGTGGTGATGGTAGCCCCTTGCCGCTCCCGGTACTGTCTGTGTACTTGTTGGAGGGTGAGTTGTCTACCACCACGCCTCGTGCCTGCCTGGCTGGCTTTCGATCTTCTACGTTGAGGCGTGGTGGACATCTTCGCAACTGCTGGTTTAGGTCTACGGCTGGCTTGTCTTCTCTGGTTACGTGTAGTCTTC
>JAQQZZ010151875.1:0-12535 GCA_030265115.1 Mopalia vespertina | reverse complement strand
GGGGGCGGTAATTTAATCATTGAAAGGTTGTCCTCTGACGTCACAGCATTCGTTATAGTGGCGCTTTTAATTGACCCCACACGCATTTATGCATTGTGACTTTAAGGACACCCTGCAATTTCCTCTCTCTAAACTTTCGAGAAAAATATTTGAAACAAAAAATAATGCAATATTATTATGTGATTATTTAAGCTATCAATTCAAGAATCGGTCAGCAATTTATACCACGGACAGCTTATAAAATATTAATCAGTACTTGATAGGTAATTCTATTAATATAATTTCAAATTGATTGACTGTTACACAGTGACTATTTTGTGTACATTATACACTAGTGACGTCTTTCGCACGTTTAGTTTTCCATTTGCCGTCTGGTACTTGATTGGTAGATATGGACTTTTCTAAATATAAACGCAATTTCTACCGAGATAACCAAATTGTTAAATTAAGAAGCAAGATAGTAGTTTTGTCTCTGGCAATGTACAAGAAAATAAATCTCCACCGAGGAGTGCATACTTTTGTTGTGGCGATTCAAAATGAATAAACAAAATTGTGATGTTGCCCCACCCTTTTACTCAGTCGATTTAAATTCTTATTTTCCTTCAGTTATAAAAACGGAATCTTGACAAAGACGTCAGTTTTATTTCCAAAAATAAGTTCCAGAGAACGTTCATCCCACCTTAGACCGCCAAATCACTATACATTAGAGTAAATGTATCTTTATTTTAGAATGTTTCGAAAGCAGACGTCACCCATATACATCAATGATAGAAAATCTCTCGAAATGTGCAGGTGAATATGTTTTTTGACTTAGTTTTAGTTCACTCGAAACTCGAAAGTCTCGGAATTACTGGCCACATTATATCGGACGTCGGACGATCGTCACTATTATAACATGCATGTTTTCAAATCAACGGATAAACATTTAGTCCGCATTGTGTGGAGATTTCACACTTTTTATCTGCTTTGGGTTGAGAACTTAATGTAGCCTTCGCTTAACTTTATTTGTGTATTTTAAAGCCATATAACATTCGCTAGGTTTTATAAATGTGGACAATAGTGTACACATGGTGGTAAATAGTCTTCCGGCGAACAACATGTACGATTGTGATACATATTCATACATCTATCCCGGCCGAGCGTGGTGATGATACCACAGTAACGATAATCTCGCAAGGTTTAACCAATTTAGTTTAAGATCTTGTCAGAGACTGAAGAGTGTGCAACGGTCGACAACTCCGATAGAGATTGGTGAAATACCAGACAACCAAACCAAATGAAATCAAAGTGTTGATTCCGCCCTTCTGGTCGGTAAACGGGATTTCTTTAAGCACGTTTATCAACAATTAATCAAAGAAAACATTTCCCTTCTTTAATTCAAACTTGAAGTCCGTCATCCATCAGTACAGACAGATTTGAGACTAAAATAAAGTTTTGATGCATAATTGTTCACTGGAAAGACTTAAACAAACTTTACATGACCACCATTTAATGTTTAAATTACGCATAAGCCTGTATTTGCTAAATTGTCAGACAGCTGTGGTCGTTTGTAGAAGACTATATTAAATTGATCTTATATAATCATGATTAATTCAGTACACATTAAACAAATTAATATTCATCGATTAAAACTTTCTTTGAATAAAGTACATCGGCGATCGACGTACATGTTAACGGCGTGGACTATAACATACGATTGATTTGAGTGATTAGTGTTTACGTCACACTCAATGCTATTTCTGTTGCACGGTGTAGCTGGGAATTGCATCCGATTCGCCGGTCACTCTACCAAGAATTACACTGAAGTGTATACGAGAGGAATAGTTTTCAGTGTGACGTTAAACGGCAAATGAATAAATAATAAATGAAAATATAACACATATTATATATATTCATTGAATATTGTGCCAATAAATAAACACTAACAGTGTTAAACACTTGTCGTGATTGTTGTACAAAATAAGTTATTTCCTGTAATAGAATAAATACCATCAACACTTGAGCTCGTTTTCAGGAGAAATTCCCTGCAACAAATGTTTTCCTAAGAAATCATTAGAGAATGTGATGGGTTTACGTCACATTGGTGGACACTGGCACTTGTCAAGCCAATAGTTCATAACATCAAAGACAAACTCAGTACCTTATGTAAAGAACAAAAATTGATGGATAAAGAATTGATAGTGTTATAACGACATGTCTCCATTACAACAAAAAATCGTATTGGGTCCTATAATATTTTGTCCAAAATCATATATCAATTTTCTATGGAATCCTATAGGATTTAGAGAATCCAATAGAAGTTTATAACTAGCCTATAGGGTCCTCTAGGATTTTCAAAAGCCTATAGGATCGACTATAAGATTTTTCTGTAATGAATATACCAATAGCCATCCATACAGGACAATGGAAATGCTCAAACTGCCCACCACATTGCTTTTATTTCTCTACACTAAGTTGCAATGGAGCTATGCAAGTAGACCGATATTCCATGCAGTTTGGTTGAATACATTGACAACTGATGACCTCCATGTTTTAAATGTGTGTGATACTAAAGAGAATTAATGATCTCCCTTGCAAATTCTTTACCTTGATGATGCGTTCCATATACACTCTGGGTTAAATTAATCAGCTTTGAACAATGTTCACGAAATAATCCTCCACAAAAAGAGAATAACAATACATATATTTTAAAGAAAGAATTATCTTTTCTTTACGGATTTCTGTTATTTCTAGCTTTGCGTTTAGTGTGCTACCTTGTGACGTATATAGTAGCCGCGGCAGAGGTGTATAGTTTAGGTCAAACATGGCGGCGCCCATCGATCTGATGAAACAAGTATTCAAACCATCTTAACTCCGGTCCGTCTACATTTCAGTGGAATAAAAAGCAGCCATCCATATGTTTGGCAAACACAGTTTAACAGAAGCAACACAAGCGAGTTTTGTTTCCCCCGGCCCTCCCCTTTTATTTGTTTAAAAATAATATGTTCGGAGTTACAGAACAGATTATTGAAGCTGGGTCATTTTCAGAAATGCTATCGTGCAGCAATTGGTTACGTGTTTTTTTATTCACACAATTGTATTTTAAACATTTCTGAAATATACATTTGGAACATACATGTATTTAGATAAAAAAAAAACCCATAAGGGCTTGTTGAAACGCCAAACAAAATTAATGACATTGAAAGGATAATGAGGATTGGTGTAAAGGTTGATTTTGAGTAAATAAGTTTTCTAAGCCATTTAGTCACTGAATATACGTCAGTTCAATTGATGTATATATGTGTTTGAAAAGATTGGTTAGACCGGATAGCAAATGTGTCATGTAGGTAAATATTCAAAAATAATTATAGAACTTATTGAAAATTAAATAATTATCGACATTTAATATTTCTTTTGACTGTCTAACTTTAGGAAATCATATACAAATACAAAAAAATATGTATATATTTTCATCACATTCAATCCAAAGAATATATATCATTAATAAAAAGGAAAACGCAGAGCACCTTTGCATGGACAAAATGTAACAAACGGTCTTATAATAAATAAAGAAATTTACCAATTCGTTTAAACTCGAGCCTCTACTATTTGAACTTGCTCCCCGTCATACAAAACAAAACTTGGTATAGAGCACCAATGACCAACAAATAAATATATAAGAATAATAAATTAACAACTTGCAAGAAGTAGTAACTAGTGATAACCTGTATAATAAAACGATGCCATAAAACGTTTTGGTGGAATTTGATTTTCTGTGATTATATGTTATGCCAACAGCGACGTACTCTTTTGTAGAATACTGACTGATGTCATCATTAGAAATTCGTCCTCGTTTTATTAACTAACGCCTGATTAAATGACGTCAAGTTGTTACTCTAGAAACCAAGTGACTTTGACTAAATCAAAACTAAACCCAAACAGCTGAAAGGTAATTCATAAGAATTTGAAAAATTGATGTGACAATGAGCCTTTTTCGAATAACCAAAACCCACCAATACCGGACAATTCACACACTCCACGATCTCTGTATTGTTAGGACACCGTAAAAACAACAAAGTATGCTATTATATGGATTTAAAAAGCCCCATTACTTAAAATTTCCCAAAGCACGACATATATCATTATCTGGACTGGCCTGCTCGAATATAAACCAAGATAGATTTGAGATCTGAGGAGCACAATCTCAATAGTTTGGGTGCAGATTTCGCTAGTCTATACCCACATTTTTTTAACATCACTTTATCAATATAAGAAAGATCGTAGTCCAGCAATCCAAACAGTAAAAGATTTCAATTCCGGATAAGTTAACTAACCGTGTGTAGGTATCTTAGGTTTGAATATCGTCGGCATCGATATTCCTTGGTTTTAATGACAATCGCTTTTATCTAATAAATCAATTTAGGTTGATAGCTATGGAATTGATTACATCGGTTCGATTAGCATGCACCGTGGGCCTCATGCTTGGGAAAGGGAGAAGGACACAACATCAGCGATTGAACCGTTGCCAAATTATTTAGTGACACCACCTGCTACAAATCATCAGTTTCTGTAATGTCTGATACAAATTGCACTAATTCATATTACATAATATGCACTTCAATATCGGCTCAAACTGACCACAGTGCAATCTTTCCTCTTGAAGAGCTTTCATTCAGCTACAAGCTAACATAAGTTAATTGACTGGGTGTTTTGATGTACCACGAGCAATTGTCTGGTGAGTTTTAATTGCCTCTACGATCAGTCCCAAACGAGAAGCCGACTCTTGCTTAATCACGTAGGAATCTTGTGAGGGGAATACTCCACCAGGAAGTTACATTAAGAATTAAGCAAACATTTCTTGAGTTGCGGTTGTCCAATAAACCTTCCCACAAACCTGCTAGAATAACAAAGCACACAGCGCTCATTTGCTTTCATTAAGTTACCTTAATGAAAATGACCGGTGTCATTTCGCTATTTGTCAAATCGAGATAAGTGATTAATGTGAAATTAAAGGTGGGGCCAAACATTTCCGATTTCCTTCCCAGGGCGTGTTTTCTGTTGTTCTTATCTAACATAAAAGGGACACTATAAGTGCAGTCGATTTATAAATCTCTTCTCGCGGCGTGCAATCACACGTGAAGTAGCCAGCATAGAAAAAGAAAACATTACACAGAGACGGAATAGGGATCAAAGCTAAGGATCTTTAATATCGACAATCTTATAGGACTTTTTGCCCGTTCTTCAGCAAGAATCGATCTGACATTCGGTAAGTCTGTTATTTGCTCTTTTCACAGGTGCTAATTTATACATAAACCCATATTTGAGTTACCGTATTTTAATAGCTACAAGCACTTTTTACAAGCCGATTTAGGCTAAGTTTGTCATTTAATTTGGTAAAACATCTACTTTATATGTATTAAAGCTGTGTATTAATATATTTTATCAGCATGTATTATTGGCCTTGAAAAGGAAGATAAAATTAGAAATTGTGTGCGAAATACTCCTGCTGAAATTAACTAACGTATAATGTGTCGTGTCTTTGGGTAATCGAATATGAGATACGTACACCTGTATAGAGAATAAAAAAGTTGTTTGACAAACTTTTGGTCAGTATCCTCCCAGAATCACATAAAAATTCATCGATACAGCTATTAGATTGAAGATAAATGAAAGCCTTAAAAATTGTGTCTGGGAATTGTCTCCCAAAATCACATAAAAAAATTCATCCAAAAATCTTTTAGTTTCTGTTGGACGAGAGCCTATTTGCGCACTTGCAATGTCTTATGGTGGCATTACACGCCTTTAGATCAATAAAAATTAATAAAGTCGAAATTACAAACACTCTACGACTGCATGTGCTATATATGGGTGTCGTTCAAATTCAATTGGTTAGATTTCATGTGTTACGGATTGTGGGAAGTTTCCGATTGATTTTGCACAGAAACAAAATTGTCATTTTATAGTCCCGGTGTTTAATCATCATTAACCCAAAATGTCCGCACAGAGCTCAGCGTTTGGTACATTCTTTACCATTGACATAGTTTTAAATCATACATGACTCTAATTAAGTTTTATTTGCACTCTTGTTAGATAATTACTAGTAAGCCAATTTAGTTTTATTTATTTAGTTTTTTTACTTTGTGACTGCAATATTTTAGTTCCATTATTAACACTGTCATTAGTTAGGTTGAAAAAACAAACACAATTACAACTCACATATAATCAATCAACCAATCAATCAACCAATCAATCAATCAATCAATCAATCAATCAATCAATCAATCAATCAATTGAAAATCAGTCAATCAATCAATTGAAAATCAATCAATCAATCAATCAATTGAAAATCAATCAATCAATCAATTCATTTGTTATGTTGAAAAAACCCAACACAATTACAACTCACATATAATCAATCAATCAATCGACCACTCAACCAACCAACCAACCAATCAATCAATCAATCAATCAATCGATCAATCGATCAATCAATCAATCAATCAATCAATCGATCAATCGACCAATCAATCAATGAACTAACCAATCAATCAATCAATCGACCATCCGATGAGTGAATCAACGGACCAAGTAACCAGCCAACTAACCAACCAATCATTCAACCAAACAACCATTCAATTCAAGCGTATTAAAGCTGACTTACGATGTATTAAATTCCCGTGGCGATCCATTTTCCAGCAGAAGAAAACGCTTCACATTTGTTGATTGTGCTAGTGTGACTGTTTATGGTTGGTGGACACCAATTAGTTATGTAAGGTGAAATACCCTTGAGCACCAATAACCTTGAACATCAATAAATCACTATATGAACTCCGTGGTTTAACGGTTCCCAGTCGCCCGAACGTCTGCTACAGTTGAAAATATCTCGGTGAAGCAAAGTTGTCGGTCACCCCCTTAGATAGGGCAGTCGGCGTGGTTCACCTTCCATTTTGTCAGGTTTCTGTCACCATTGGCTGTGATACGGGAAACACTTCCAGCGAGTTTTCAAATATAAAACTTAAACCACATAATGTACTACTTCTAACCTCCCAAGCGCTGTTTGTCTAATTCCGATTGATAGAAATTGTGAAGCTAATCAAAAATCATGTTAGGCCGTCAAATGTGTTTCACAGTGGACAATTGTCCCGACTTTGTCCTTGATTAGTCTGCGAAGTAAACAGCATACAACTGTACTCCAGAAAAACCAATGTTTGTCTTAACGTCTGATTGAACTTAATTTGTGACTGCGGGTCAAGGTCGACAACTCTTGTATTCATTAGTGGGCTACGTTGACGGGGGTGAGTTCTCTGTTATTATCACATAGGAGAGTTTATTATGTAAAAGATTCGACACAGGAAACAAAATATACATTTCAAAAAGGAAATCACACTGGCACAGGGATGTCAATGAATTGAAACCAATGAATCATTTTATATTCTAGATTAACTCTCAGACAAGTTTCTAAATATATCTTAATCTCGAGTTGTTCTGGGTAACTTATAGACATCTCCAGAGAAGGTATCTGATCATTTTTATTATTACAAAGCAATCACACTGAACCGGGATTTCCTTGAATGACTCTAGTACGGGTCCGTTTTCATCGAAAAAACATGATAAAGCAGGTGTTGTCGAACAAAAAAAAAAACCCGTCATAAAAAAGAGTATATTGAGCAACTCTCACCTTCTTCCGTTGTCTATAGGTGGTATAATCCACTAAGTCTGGTCGAATCTGAGGCGATTCGATATTTTTGACATTCGACCGTCTAGACTGGTGTGCGTCACGTGACTTGGCAATTACCCCTTTGATATACTATCAACGCCCAGAGGGGATAGCTGTATCGTCAATAAAGCGTAATACAGCATTGACGATATCTGGATCTAACTGGCACAGGGATGCAGATTAATAAAAATCCATGAATCATCTTATGTCCATTTACATTGCATATAAAGAATGTGATATATACGTAGCAAACAAGCTGTTTAGTATGGGTTAAGAATACATCAACCAACAAACTAGTTTTCGGGGAAATAGAAATTAACCAATAAACGTATCCGCTAAAGAGAATTGCAGTTACAAGCTGTCCGATACATGGGGAAGTTTCGCCTTAACCATTAAGGCCTTTATTTTTTTGTTTCTCTTGTATGGTACACCCGGTCTTATTGAGAGAGGAGTAGCCATTTTAGGTACATGATTTTGCTAGTTCTGCATGAGGAGATTATCAAAATGGGAGCCCGAATGGTCAATTGGAATATGAAAGTATTTATTTTCTTTAAATACCATGTAGCTCAGTGGGTTAAAACGCTGGTTCTGCAAGTCCGGATCAGAGTTAGAATCCCGATGGAGTCCTCGTCAAAAATAAAAATGTAATTTTGCCAGAACCAGATTATCAGAAAAACCAAGAAATAAAAACACTTATTGTAGGTAATGTCTCAATGACAAAGACACTATTTGAATAACCCTGTGTCCATACTTCTCTCAGAGAAAGGTTCGTCGCCTTTACTTGGACCCTTATTCATGGTCCTTCTACCGTGAGTCCCTGTAGTTCGGACGAAAAAAAAACCTATATATATTTTGAATATATATACTTGTGCATAACGGCGATGGAAACTGTAGCGTAGCGTCATGACATAAACAAAGAGAAACCGTTAGCCGAAATATAGCTGTTCCTTACGTATATATGTTTGTGTGTTATTGAAAAGTTTGTACCTATAAAACTACAATGATGTCTCGCAACTAAAATATAAAAACCATTCTTATCATTCAATAATATAGTAGAACTAACAGTTCGGACACTTTTAAAAGTATGAAAATTGGTCGCTGAGTACGTTCATCGTGTTTGTATTAAGTAAAATCCGTGTCATTAACGGCACCTGGATTTTGGTTTATTTTGCTGCTCTAGTCAACCCTCAAAAGACCTTGACTTTCCGAGCTCCTCTCCACAAGCCGATCAATGATTGATGTATCTGGCGAGCGACGCGACAAACTAACATTTATTCCATTATGCCCTTATTAATTGAACGTAAACGCTTCCCGTGGTATACTTTCGAACGTAACGCCAAGCTGTGGTCACAGACGATTCTCGTTTCAAGTCCAACACTGTTACATGTATGCATACTATTATCGTCATTTAAATAAAATAACCACTAAAATAAAACTGATTTCAATTTTTTATCATGAAATATGACAGATGATAATCGAGTGCCAGTATTAGGTACATTTTTGCATAAGGTATATATACTTTAGACTTCGGTTTGGCTCCCCCATTAAATTCTTTTGTATTACCGATTTGTATAACACACCAATATTATCTTATTAGTCAATTAACTTAATAGATATAAGAAATTAAGCTAAATCAGTTTGACTTAAATGCCCAGTGGATTTCGGTCTTTTTGTGAAACACCCCTTTGCAGCTGTGGAAACTTGACCAAAATTATATAGAAATATACCACCTGCTACAAATCATTAGCGTCTGTAATTTCACTACTTCATATTACTTAATATGCACTTCACTATCGTCTCAAACTGATCCCAGTGCAATCTTTCCTCTTGGAGAGCTTTCATTCAGTTACAAGCTAACATAAGTTAATTGACTAAGAGTCTTGATGTACCACAAACAATTTTCTGATGAGTTTTAATTGCCTCTACGATCAGTCCCAAACGGGAAGCCGACTCTTGCTGAATCACGGAGGAATCTTGTGATGGGAATACTCCACCAGGAAGTTACATTAAGAATTAAGCAAACATTTGTTGAGTTGCGGTTGTCCAATAAACCTTCCCTCAAACCTGCTAGAATAACAAAGCACACAGCGCTCATTAGCTTTCATTGAGTTACCTTAATGAAAATGACCGGTGTCATTTCGCTATTTGTCAAATCGAGAAGAGTGATTAATGTGAAATTAAAGGTGGGGCCAAATAAGTCTGATTTCCTACCCAGGGCGTGTTTTCTATTGTTCTAATCTTACATAAAGGGCAGGACCTCTAGTAGTCGATATATCTCTTATAGAGACGTGCAATCACACGAGAACCATAGGTAGCAAAGAACAGGGAAACGTACACACATACCAGAAAGGGATCAAAGCTAAGTATCTCCATTACCCACAATCTTAACGGACTTTCTCACCCGCTGTCCAATCAAGATCGATTCGGCTTCCGGTGAGTCTTTAATTTGTTACTTCTCTGTACACACCTTAGGTATTCTATAATGTAGGGGTTGGTTTCTCATTGACGCATGTAAATGTTAATTCGAGTGATAGCATTGACGTTCAGTAATATATTACTCGTTGTCCATGCGTTTATAGGTTTATGGATTTCACGATATATTTGTTTACAATATTTATATACCCATCATGTGTTCGGATGTGTGTGCGAGTTTGTTATGCTAATATTCGCTTGACAAAATGCTTATTTGCAATGCAGGAAATGTTTGACAATGTCCCTTCAAAGTCTATTTTTGTTAATTCCGTTATGTGTCTTTGTAGACTACTAAATATGTTATTTTTTTTTTATTGTTATGGCGTTCAACACTGATTTACATACACCAAATCATAAAGCCAGACTATATTTTGTAACCAGTTGGTACCAATTAGCTTGGTAACGCACACTGCTAGTTAGGGATGCTTCTTGTTAGAAAGTCACCTGGTGGAGATTTTACTCTACTCTTACGAAAAAGCACAGTTCTTCAAAACTCTGTTAAGTCAACGTTCTGATGACGTTACGTTACAATGAATTTCCATTATGACGTGACGTAATTTTTTTTAGGACGCAATGTCCTCTAACTGGCTGTAAGAGCTTTGGACAACCTGACCCAGCTGATGTGAAAATGAGAGTGTTGATTTAAGATGGAATAAATTTGTTATTAACTTTAAAAAGAACTACATTGCTCTACAGGTGCACGACATGTAGTCCCGGTGTATTTATACGTTTTTAGATTGCCGGAAGACGACCTTTCGATGAAGTGTAATTTGTCGGATTCCGCTTCATATTATAAACATGGCCCTGGTTTATGACCAAGTCGTCTATACCATTAACTAGGAAAAAGCGAGGCGACGTGTTTAATCAAATGGCTAAACTAATTTACTGCATGGCCTTGCTAATTAGATTGTTTATTTCTGTCTGTTTTTTAACGCCTTATTCAAGAGTATATTTCACTTATATTAATACGGATTGTGTATCCTTATCTTAGACTACTTAACGTTCATGCGATGAAAAAACGACATAAAACTTCTGAAAAAACGCCCACTCGATTGCTGGTTACGCCTCTTGTAGGCCTACATGAGGTTCAGTGTGGGGACTCGAAACAGTGAGCGTTTATCGAGGGAGAGTCATTAGTCCGACACCCTAATTACTGATTCGCAGAACTAAAGACCGTGGTCCCCGCAAGTGCGGCATCGACAATGTTGATATAAGAACGTTGGCAACACTTTCATTAAGTATAATCTAAAAACGCTAAATGCGTGATATTTCAATCATAATAAACCCTTATATCAAGAAATCTGCACACTTTATAGCAATCAAACAGTCAATGGTCTTGTTAATTATTTACTATTTCCCTGGTACTAAAATTGTACGGCTGTAATTGCACCTCTCATAATTATTGCTTTGCATTAAGGTTGTAGTTGAGAACCATACGACACTGCGATGTATATATACACTCACCCATCTCTGCCAAATGACTAGACTGTCTTTACTTGGTGTAAAATGTGAACGTCCTACTCCAAATACTACCTGCAACACAATTTTATGTATATGGACAATCTGTCTGCAATAAAACGATTATTATTATTATATTATTATTAAGCTCTTTA
This sequence comes from Mopalia vespertina, assembly GCA_030265115.1. Taxonomy (NCBI): domain Eukaryota; kingdom Metazoa; phylum Mollusca; class Polyplacophora; order Chitonida; family Mopaliidae; genus Mopalia; species Mopalia vespertina. Next base: position 754 of record JAQQZZ010151875.1, on the reverse strand, counting down.
TGCCCGGTGATGTGGCACAAAAAAGGCAAGACAATTTGAAACTCTATTCTATTTAACAACGTACCTCAATTGGTAGTCTGTTGTGATCACAATCGAGCAGAAGTATATCCAGTAAATTTAATCTTCCATCAGTGTGAGCCCGATCCTTGCAGCACTTTCAGGTCATCTTGTATTTCCACTTCTGCCAAAAAGTAGATTGTTATCGCGTCATTCTATCTACAAAATACCAAAATTATAATCACAGATTTCTATTTGCAATAAGTTGATGACGAATAAATAAATACAATATTCTTATGTTTTTTCTTGCTATGAATCTGCGGTGTTTTTCTGGTGAAATATTTTCAGCGGTTACCCGATCTCATTTTTGTATAGCATTCTTTCTATTAACCAAAGATGCTTACACATACTGATACGAAATGGGCAAACGGATCTCCAGATACACCCGCGATGATGTCTTAAAGCAAGAGTTTTTTTTATCTTTATAAACGCCATATGCGTGCAAGATAACAGTGGATCGTAGTAGTCACCTACAAGTTTTGTACGCTTTTCGACCATTTTAACCTATGATTGACACCGCCGACATTTAAGTGAAACAATATTCAATGTAAGTTAACACCACTCAAACAGACGTATACATTCATTTCGACCACGTTATTCGTCTGATGTATGGGGCAAAACATCTTCCCTAGGCAAGTCTGATGTCTCCACGAAGTTCTGTCATAAGCCTTGCCACACTTACCCCGTTGCGGCGGTC
>JAQQZZ010151864.1:0-12535 GCA_030265115.1 Mopalia vespertina | reverse complement strand
CTAGAACATAAGATGATTCATCGATTTTAATTAATCTACATCCCTGTGCCAGTGTGATTGCTTTTAGAAATATACAACATTTTGGCCATAGAAACGAGAGAATTTATTACTTATTTGTTTGTGTTACATCATGATTAAACAGATTTTTATGGAATGAGGCAGCCATTGGTGCCATCCATTACCAGTTGCATGTGTACATCAATGATATTTCAAAATCACACAGCACCATCCATAAAATTGCTTGTGTCAGATTAAGGGAATTGCAGATCCTTGTTTGTTTAGTGATTTCTCCCACAACCTAAAAAGGAACTGCCACTTTCAACTAAATTTTAAACAAAATTCATTCAGAACTGTGTGACAACAACAAAAAATCTTATCTCTTATACATGCAAATAAAAGGGTAGAAACGAATTGCTAGTTCCCAATTCCATGACATAAATTGTGAAGGGGTTGACAAAAGTTCTCTGAACAAACCAATATAACTGTTAAATGATTCAATTTATGAGAATCTACAATTTTTTTCAACTTTGTCATGCAATTTTTTTATTTTTATATTTTTTGCTTATTTGATTGAGGTTTAACGACGCACCAAATGACATTCCACTTTTACAATAACTTTGTCCACTTCTTATTATGCTTAGCTTTAAATGAGATGGACAACTAAGAGCGTACCTCATGAATCACAAAGAGGTGCGAGATTTGTATGATAAACTAATTAAACCTAGTCGCTAATCAGTCACATCTTATATAATGAAGTTCACAGAATTCCTAAGATTTTGTTTACTCGTGGACTTCCACAAAATTCATACCCTGTAATATAAAGCTGAGTAACTAATCATAATATTTGTGTTAATTTGCCACACAAAAAAAATAATCATTAACTTCGAGTAACAAGTTTAAAGTAGAATTGTTAGTATTTTATATAATCAACACAGACAATAGGGTTGGTCAGTGGTCAACAAGGGAGATAAATATGTTACTCATATAACAGAAATTGTCACCTATGTCATTGACAACTAACAATATAACTTAATGGTGTTGGTCAATGGTCAAAAGGGGAGATAAATGTGTACTCATATGATCGCCTATACCATTGACTAACAAAAGCATGGTATGAATACGCAATTAAATTGAATGGTTAGTTAAAGACATAGGTGGCACTGCCAGTTATATGAGTCATGGATTTTCCTCCCTTTTTAAGCTACTGGCCAACACCATTCGAATCTGTCCAAATGTTGTTCACTTCAAACAGATATTTCTTCGTGAAAACAGGCTATTAAGAAACCATGAATATATTCATAATAACCACGCATGGGTTGAAGTCTTTTACTGGTCATAATTTAACAGAGACTTTTGACAGCTACAATCCCACAAACATAAATATTGTTAAGATTCCCTCAAGCTTGGTTGACATGCGTGACAAGTCTGTGAACCTCTGGCCACACTGATACAGCCGTCGCTTACTGGTTCTCCAAGCACCAAGGCAACAAGAAACTCCCACCAACCAACCCCTCACCACTGTATTAAAAGAGGACTAGATAAATAATTATTTAGGGGCTAATTAATGGACGCTCTGTAATTTTTGTTTTTGATCTGTTACACTGGTCTGATTGGTATTCAACAAGGTGCTCAAGGGAATTTCACTTATGTGACAAGTTTACATATAAGGTTAATGCTGTAAAAGAAGAAAGTAATGTCCAGTTGACTGGAAAACTAAAATTTGATAAGCAGAGTCTAAATGCAGCCTCCATATTGCATTGCAACACTGATACTGGTCCATACGCTGTGTGTAGAGTACATCATATAAGAATGTTATTTTATCATAGTGTAACATCAAACCAATACTTACATATTTGATAATTAACGTTTACAGTCTTTTTCAACTCCCAGAAATTGACAAAAAGTCTCAGTAAAATATGCATTTACTCAGTTCTTTTTCCCCCTGTTACAGCAGATATACAAGATATACATGTTATATACAATTTCATAGTTTTGTTGTTTTAATAAATTTCACATTTTCTTAATACAAAAATAGCAATAAGGCATGATCAGTAGAAATGAAAGGACAAACAAAGCTGTAATTAATGCTTCGTAACACATTTGAGTTTCACCATCGGCAGGTTTAGCACAAGTAAATATTTGTACAATTATAAAATACATCAGATTTTAGTAGGTCAACTACTTCAATGTCATTGTACATGTATAAATAAAACACGGTACTTAAAATGAAAGTAGCTCGATTCTAAAATATGGTCCCTTTCACATATAATTTACCCCAATGCATTCAGTTTAAGCACCTCGAATGAACAGAGGTGGTTGTTAAACTTGATAATCCTGGATTAGTGATTTAAAGGGCTATTTGTGTCTGAGCAGCCAAGTAATGGTAAGAGTCATTTATAGGTAGTAGGATTATCCCCCAATAGCAATTTAAATCAGTAATAGATTACACAGATGCCATGTTCATTGACTAACATGGTGTAGTGGTGGTTTGATTGTCATCACCTTTCCACCCACTACCCCTATAGCGTCCTATGACAGTGGGTATCTTCGTGTCACAATCCAGTGTATTGGGGTGGGACTTCCAGAGGTACAGATTGAGGCTGATTGGCTGGTCGGGACTGTCGTCTCCCACCTCCACCATTACCTTTTGTCTTCTTCCCCTTCTTAGTCTTGCCATCGAGAACAGGTTCGTCTCTGAAACACAACAGAATTCCAATATAGATCACACTTATTTCTAAAGAAGGTCTTTCCATGAAAACAGAAATCCTTTTCTTGTTCCTCCAGAATCCAACAATTAATACACAGGTTTTGTTGTTTATAGAAATTTAAATTATTGACTAAAATGGTGATAGAACATGAATATCCAAAAACATTGAAAAAAAACTGTTATATTTGGTTGGTGTTTAACCTAGTACTGAACGAACCCTGTACATCCACTGTACAACTAACGGAGCCATGACTGAACGAACCCTGTACATCCACTGTACAACTAACGGAGCCATGACTTGCCTAAAGGTTGCTCTCAACTAGGTTTTATCAGTTATAATTGGCACATAACAATGAAGAATTGAAAATTGGTCCTAAATAAATAATAATAAAGTTGAAATAGGTAAACATGCATTTGAGTACATGGCCTGAAAGAGGCAGAAATCATTTGCTTCGTTTGAATGGTGTTTATTATTAAGTTAATTCTCCTATATGACAGCATGGTTGGTATACATGATGGATAATTTCAACTTTGAGGTTACAAATCTGAATCAGCAGGTCATAGCATACGACAATGAGCCCCCCTCCCCCACAACACTGCCCAAATAACAAATAGAGGACAAATAACTTTTAATTACCCAAAGAACATCATTTTTTCTGTGAGTTTGTCTTTGTTGATGCTGTTCATTAAATCAGAGTCGTGCCGGGTCATATAGTTTATGACATTCCGTAAAAACGTCTGTAATGTCTTTCTTCTTAACTCCACCACTTTAGCATCCTGTCAGGAGAGAGAATAATTCAGTTAACATGTGAGGAATATGTAATACTACATCAATAAATACATTAAACATGATCCATCATATCACCACACATCAGATGTTTAAACAAAAGCCTATCATTATCAGCTGCTTTTAGGGCATCAACAACAACGCATACCGGTACATGTTCGTGGTCTACTACTCACCCAAAATATAATAAACTAGAACAGGCTAAACATAAGTTAAATGGATTTAAAATGAGGTAAAAAGAGTTTAAAAAATAAGCAAAATAGATTTAAAATCAGTAAAATAGAATTAAAATAAGTTAACATATTCAAAAGAAGTACAATAGATTCCTTCTTGCCATTGATGAACTAACCATTTTTAAACATAACAACATACATGTATCAAACAGGTCTACAGATCAGGACCTGTCATCATATCCTAGAAAGGAAACTTTGTATAAAATTTTTAAAAAAATAATAAAAATACCTACTTTACTGCCTATAGCCTTTTTTGGAGGGAAATCAAATTTCCCTATCATGGGATGTTTCTTTTTAAGTGTCACAAAGAAATCTCTAAACTGGTTATAACGCCTATACACATTCCACTCTTCATCTCCAATACGGACATACACCTTCAAAAACAATAGACAGGTTCATAAGTTGGCTTTGTTTGATAGCTATAGAATCATTAATTACAACTAATCTTTTTTTTTTAAGCAAAACATTTTTTATTTTATAGTAGTGTCAATGTGGTTTTTGCTGTTCGCATACAACTTTGTCCAAAAAAATTGGAATTTCCTAACACACAGACATATTGAACACCAATCAATCAATTCTAAATTCTGTTTGTTATATATTCCCCAAGTTATTTACCTGATAGACATGATGGGCCCCTGTAGAAGTGCCTCTCAGAAAGGCTGAGGGAATCCATATATTGATTAATGTCCTCGTCTGGATAGAACTGTCAAAATATCAAATATATATCATCCCACCTTTGGATTTAAAGTGTATAAAAATGAATAAATGAGCCAACACTTGTATAACATAACACATGTAATCATCTTTTTTTAAAGATGTTTAAAACGAGCAGACTTCACCAAAAATTAATGATCCGCTTAACACAGATTGGCCTGTGCTGTGGGGAAGAACAGACCAAACAGGATCTTCCCAAATAAGTTTTGAATGATATTTAGAAGTGAGGTGACATAATTATAGAATTTCTGGATAACAACTTCTTATCTTGTGATAGAACACAACGTTTCAATACATATGCCTGTATCGTCATCAGGTTGAATTGACCAAAAAGAGGAGAGGTTGAAAGCTCTTCCCATGGTTAAGTCATTTTAAGAGTACCAATTTATAGGTTTCCCAAATTGCTCAAAAAAGGTTCTCCAAATCGTCAGTTTAAAACAAACCTCAGATGAAGTTTGTGGTAAAAGGCAATTTTCCATTGTTTATACATAACCGTATATTTATGTTTAAAAAATCAGTGAAGCAGAGACAAATTCAGAAGATAGGTAGTCTTCAAAACTGTAGTGGACCAACGTTAAGGTTTTCCATAAATCATTACAGCACAGGCCTGAAATTGTAGTGGACCAACGGTAAGGTTTTCCATAAATCATTACAGCAGAGGCCTAAAATTGCAGTGGACCAACGTTAAGGTTTTCCATAAATCATTACAGCACAGGCCTGAAATTGTAGTGGACCAAAGTTAAGGTTTTCCATAAATCATAACACATGCCTGAAATTTTTCCAACAAAAACATGGGTTTTTTTTTACTCACCTGTCAAATTCTCCATCTGCCATACTCATATCATCAACAGGTAACTGCAAATATAAACAGATGGAAACTGTTCAGCCTTAAAATTCCATATTAAAAAAACAATGTCATTTCTACTTCATTATTGGACTTAAATGGCCTGGTAATAACTTCCAACAATCTTCCATCTCCAGAGAAAATTAATATTTCATATAAAACTGTATACAGCAGAAAGTTTCATGTATCATAATACGCATCGTTCCGTTACTTTTAAGGTGAAGCAAACACTCAACAATAAAACCTGAATGTTTCTACTTTGAAGTTAAATAGCATTGAGACCTAATATCAATTACTGGTAACATTATATTGCATTTGTGGTCATTTTATTGTGATAAACATCAAAACATAAAACCAATGGGTTACTCCAAATAATATTTTAGATTTTATTAATTACAGTTCCTATGAAGGTGCACTTTACAACAGATGATGATATTTTTCAGTTCAAACATGCCTATATGTTTTCGGGTGTAAATGTAGGCTGCTGGTATCTAATATGTGCATGGCTATATATAAACAATAATGTTAATAATAAACAAATAAATTGATTTCAACAATGTATTTTCTTTTTTGTTTGAAATGGATGTTATTTTGTAAAAGGTTTGCTTGTATGTTTGATTGGGGTTTTACGTCATACTCATTGGTGTTTCACTTATATGACTACAGATTGTCCACTTCACACTGTCCCTCACCTAATAATGGTGGAAAACATGGAGGAAACCTTGTAAAAACTACCCCTGTGATAATTTTGCTGGAGCTACATTGTGTGAGTCCCTCATATACCTGATCGTCGACAGGTGGGCTCGATCCTGTGAACTGTACATCGTTGTAGGATTAGTGAGCACACATGCTAACCTCTATTAAGCCACGGCTGTGGGCCTTTTTACAAGGGGTATATTATTACTGTCAGGTGTTTAACACTGTGTTCAAGGGTATTTCACTTATAAAATGGTGGTGAACTCCAACAGTATGAGTAAATAGCGACGCTAACACAACTGCAAAATGTGAAGTGCATGCTATATCTGAAATTTAACGTGATTACACTGCATATTAAAGATAGCATGACTGTGGTTGGCACATTCTACTCCCAGTTAGACAATAAGAAAGGAAATAGCAAAAGTGTTCCTTCACTGCAATGAAACAGTAGTTATTAAGGCCATCCAAAATAATATATTTGATTCCAGTAACAAGAATATAAAAAAAGTGGGTAGGAAGGTACGTAGGCATTTTTTTTTAATATTATTATTGTTTTGGTTTTTTTTAACTAATAACATAAAAAAAAACACTTGTTTGAAATCGTGCCATATGGACATTGTATCTGAATAAAACAGATGTACATTTAGGCCTTGCAGTATAAATTATTAAAGGCCCTCTTTTCAATAATAAAAGAACACAATCCCATCCTTTTTCGTTGAGAAGATTATCCTTTTTCTATTTCATGAAAAGAAGTTCCTCATTTTCCCACTTATAAAAAAGAAAATGACTGTTACAAGTATCCTTTTTTAACTTTGAATTTTTGGGGTAGATAGGGTTACGGGGAACTAATACATTATTATGAATGGCCTAAATCATGTTATTTCAAATACATTGAATCTATGTATTTTCAACAAACCTTAAGTCAAGTACAAGCACTTGTGCCATGCCACAGGTTCATTTGTCACAGTAACAATATCAAATTCTTTAAAAAAATGTATTTATATCATGTCAACCAGTTCCAAAAAACTGCATACAGTGGAGTATTAAAACAGTTATTCTCTGTTGATCCAAATGCAAAATAACTCCTTAAATGCAATATAATTTTGTTAAAAAAATTCAAATAGACCGGCACAGAAAACTTAAAGTGAAAAAGGTAAGAATAGATTTGGGTACATGCAAGTCAGTTGTAAGGTTGTGTTCAGAACTAATTCCATAACCACAATTAGAGTGATTAGCAAATAAATAAACATTATTAAAAACTTAAGCATGATTGAAAATAAAACATAATTATCAAAAGCAAAACCAGAACAAACTCAAATATTTAGGCAAAATCGTTTAAGAGAAAAACAAATGAGAACTCTAGTCAAAAAAATCCACCAAAAAACACAAAGCAAGTAAGTAAAACATGTATGTGTAATTATTTTACTTAACCATAAAATCAGAATAAAATGTACAATTTGAACAGCAAAAACAATCAAGAAATGTTAAGATATTTTAAGTGTTAGATTAAATATACAAAGATCCTTAGACTCTTGTTCTATATAGGAATGATTACTTTTAACTGAATAGAAACAAATAGCAAGATATTATTAAACTAATAATCCCCAATAAACATAAGTACAGGGAATTTTAATAAATGTGTAACCATACAAATGTATGTCTCTTGTGACTTAAATCAAAACCATGCCAGTGAAAATAAAACTGAAAGCCAGCAAACATTGTTAGTGCGAAATGTTAGTTTAGTTGGGAGAAATGGACTCACATTAAGATGATCAGAGCTAGGTGGATAGACTGGGCCGACCTGATACAGCAGACAATACAGCAGCATTAAGTCAAGCACTTGTTCATCAAATTAAAGTAAACATGCTGTTCCGGTTAATAAGCCACATAATCAGGTGTAGGCATGAATACAGGGGACCCTGTTACATTCATGCCCAACATGTGTGATTTATAATCTTTTCCAGGTGTCCATGTTTGATTTGGGTTTCACGTCCTGCTTAATGGTGTTTTTGTGTCATTGCGGTTAGAAGTCGTACTTGAGTTTTTTTCACTTACAAGATGGCCTGTTTCACCAATGGGTGAAGGCATAACCGACAACAAACAAAGACAAGACTGGACAATCAGAAGACGCAATACAAAAAAAAAAAAATCAAAAACAGATCGGCTTAGTGTTGTTGCCCTTTAGGTCTGAAAGCACCAGGGCAACAGAAAGTTCATTCCAGCCACCCTTCATTTATGATATTTTGCTTATCATGTCATGGTGTGCCAAACCAATGGATGAAGGAAGTCACCCTCAATGTGACTCCACCAAACAACGATATCATAAGACTTAATATATGGTGCAAAACAAAAGTTTACAAATTTATTCCACTTAAATTCACAACAGATTTTCCTCATGTTCACCCTAAGCTCAGAGAGCATCCAGGCAACAAAAAGCCCTTTCAAGACCAGCCTATGTCACTTACAAATTATGGAAGCTTGCTAAGGCCAGTGTTTCACCAAGCCATTGAACACTAAAGCAAGATTTTGGCAGCCGGCCTAACCCCACAAGTCACTAACAACTTAGGCAGGTTTTCCAAGGACAGCCTAACCCCTCAAGTCAAATACAAGTCAATCTCAACAGGTTTTAAAGGGCCATTCTAATCTATTATCCCAAAAGTCACTGACAACTTACAGATTTGTTAAAATGCTGGACAATACATCAATTCTTAAGACATAGGTCTAGGCCATGTCTTGGTGCAGAACCCAAACTTTGTTTGTTTGTTTGATTGGGGTTTAACCTCGTACTCAAGGGTATTTCACTTATATGACGACGGATAGTCCACTTCACACTGCTCCTTGCCTTATTATGGTGGAAAACCTGAGGGTCGACAGATGGACTCGATCCTGTGAACGGTACATCAAAGTAGGCTCAGAAAGCGCACTCGTTAACCAGAACCCAAAGAAAACCTCTTAAAATCTAATGAGCCACTGTGGTGAAGTTGTCACATAAACCAGAGGTCAACACACAGTATCTTTTCAGAACATGGACAGGGACAATTCACAAGCCACTGCACACCAGGGCACAATTGGTTCGTTTGATTGCTGATGTCTAGCATCAAACTCAAGGGTGTCTTTGTGTCAGCCGACTCCCTGAACTATGCTGCTACCTGAGCCTTTGTGATTCATCAAAGGGTGTCTTTGTGTCAGCCGACTCCCTGAACTATGCGGCTACCTGAGCCTTTGTGATACATCAAAGGGTGCCTGGTGCCAGCAGACTCCCTGACCTATGCAGCTACCTGAGCCTTTGATACATCAAAGGGTGCCTGGTGCCAGCAGACTCCCTGATCTATGCGGCTACCTGAGCCTTTGATATATCAAAGGGTGTCTGATGCCAGCGGGCTCCCTGAACTATGCGGCTACCCGAGCCTTAGTGATTCATCAAAGGGTGCCTGGTGCCAGCTGACTCCCTGAACTATGCTGCTACCTGAGCCTTTGTTGCATCAAAGGGTGCCTGGTGCCAGCCGACTCCCTGAACTATGCGGCTACCTGAGCCTTTGATATATCAAAGGGTGTCTGGTGCCAGCAGACTCCCTGAACTATGCGGCTACCCCAGCCTTTGTGATTCATCAAAGGGTGCCTGGTGCCAGCTGATTCCCTGAACTATGCTGCTACCTAAGCCTTTGTTTCATCAAAGGGTGCCTGGTGCCAGCCGACTTCCTAAACTATGCGGCTACCTGAGCCTTTGTTTCATCAAAGGTTGCCTGGTGCCAGCCGACTCACTGAACTATGCGGCTACCTGAGCCTTTGTGGTACATCTGACAAGGGTGCCAGTCTACAGTTATGCCATCTACTTTGCTAAGGCACTTTCTGAGACCATTGGAATCCAGTAAATCAACAATATCTGCTTAAGATGTCATTTACATAACTGTGCATTTAACTATGTAGTCTTCCACAGTGTAAGAATGTTAATACTTGGAGTTAAACTTCATTAGAACAGTTGTAAAATTTTTGGATGATTTTTGTGGTTTTAGTCAAGCATATATTATAATTTACATACAGATAAAGATAATAATTTGTTTAGCATTAGTCGTGAACTAAGCAATTATTGTGTTTTCCACAGCCCACAAAATAATTTAAACACAATCAAATATCTGTCTCTTTCTTCAAGAAAATGCTTTACTTTTGCAATATTTGAAAATTCATGTTCGCTTATTGCTTGAAACATACTCCCCTTATAGCCAGAGAATTTGTTTGTTTGATTGGGGCTTAACATCATACTGAAGGTTATTTCACTCTTACGTTTAGCCATAGGGTGCAAGTATCTCAAATGCTGGCTCACTTGACAAGATTAGCATACGGACTGGCACCAGTGTAGTGGGATGAGGGTGAACAAAGTGGATAACAGGTCTGTCATGTAACACATATGGGTATGCTGTTACATAATATACAAATCTAATTATTACATTTTTGGTACAAAAGTTACTTTTTAAACCCTTAAGAAAGGAGAAAAAAAATTTGTTTGGTGTTTTTTTGTAAATTGTTATGTTATATTTTGAAATAAAGATTTGACAGAACAGATTTTAAATCACATTCCACAGAGATCTTCCAGACAAAACAAAGGATTTTACACTTCCCCACTTAAAATGGAATTTCTTCGAATACTTACAGGTCCTCTGAGGTCGACTAGCTCATGTCTGAGCTGTTTCACTAGGTGATCCTTGGCAGAAATTTGTCTATGTAGTAACTCGTTAAATTCCATCAGTTCACCATGCATCTCCGCCACCTGTTACAACAACAACAACGACCATTTATAGTTTGAAACATTATAACACTGGCCCATTAATGTCTGATTCAAACAGCTACATGAGAAATCTGTTTACAGGAATGTATGGAATTCTGAACTTACTCAGGATGGTTCCCTACTGTGCATTCTAACAGACATTAAACAACACAATCTCACAGTGTACAAATTGTCAGAATAATCCATGTTTCAGTCACAATTACATATATCCTGGAATCCTTATATTTTTATCACACACCACATTAAATCTAAAGAGTGATTGATTGATTGATTGGTGACGGCGGTGTATTCCAACATTATTTGACACTAGCACAACCAGGATGTGAAGCATTTCAATAATGTTGGAAAGTTAACTTTCCTCCAGTGTTAAGTAAAGACAGCATTGCCACTCTTCAAACAAACTGCCCTTAGCCAGAGGGCCAGATCTAAAGAGACTTAATACATTAATTGCTTCCCAACATTATAATACCTGACAATTGACATTCTATTTTTTCAAGACAGGACTTACTTTTGGACATACCGGCAAAAAAAACAAAAAAATATATTTGATATAAAGTGAAAATGATGTTTTATATTGAAATTAAATTTTATCGTTTACAATTTTTCAAGCAAATCAAATTTACAATTTTGTAAAAAAAGGGCATACCTGTATGAGTTTTTTCTCATACTCGCTGGCCTCGTGACTGTAGTCTATAAGGGGTTTAGGAGGGGGTATAGCTGGCTGGGGGTTCTCCAGGTGAATACCTAACTTCTCTGTTTAATAAATACACAAACACATGTCAGTGAGGTTTCACAAGTTTGAATTCTAAGAAGTCTTTAGGTTACATGTATTTCATTTTCACGGTGAGTTTTGTGTGGCTTGGGTATTGACACTAAATAACAATAAACATATAACAATTTAAAGCTTTACTGATTATAAATTGTTTTTTTAATAAATTTTATCCATTTAGAAATAATCCTGGTTTGTTAACAAAGTCATGTTTATTTTATGCAGAGTTATATCAACTACTGACCAGAATGTATATCAAGGGCAACGAAAGTAAATCCAAATTGGGAGGGGTTAAGATCCTGTTAACACCCCAATAAATGCCTGAATCCCAGAAAAGGTGATAGGGCTCTAGCCCTCCCAGCCCCTCCCCTGCTTCTGCCCCTTCATGTATATGTTTAAACTTCAGGTAAATCATTAATCTCTCACCTGTTTCTTCAGACGATTCCTCAGACTTCCTCAATAGCTGGACAGCATTCACATACTTCCTTAATTGATGTTTTAATAACTCATTCTCTCTATAAGTAAAAAAAAAATTGTAAAATACAGCTTTATAACCTAAAACCTGTATTACCAAATTGACAAGCTTGTAAATTAACAAGGAAGGACACTACAACAGATAGGCCTTATATCCTCCTGTTATAGCCCATTACATGTATTTAAATTACATAAACTCACTGACAGTTCTTGCTACAGTTTTTTATCACTAGACATTTACAAGGAAAAAGACTCATGACAGGGACTTACTTTTGAAGAGCTAGTAGTTTAGCCTGGTCTTTCTCCTGTCTGTTATTATTTATGTGTTTAAGTTCCTCAACCTCTGCTCTCAGTGTGGAGGATGTCTCCATTTCCTGTTCCAACATCCCTCGAACAGACCTGAATACAATCAAAAAGAGACCTTACAAGAGAGCAGACTAAAAGAACGTGGCACTTTGTCCTGTAGAATCCACCACTTTTCATTGATTCAGTGATTGACCAGAGAGGAGAGATTAAAAGGACGTGACA
>JAQQZZ010151831.1:0-12536 GCA_030265115.1 Mopalia vespertina | reverse complement strand
TACGGTTTCACAGAATAACTGTTGAAAATACATAATTGTTGCTGGTTTATATATAATCAGGTCGGAGAAAAGAAAAAATAAACAATAACAGTAACGTTCTACATATTGATATTTGTGTCTGATATTTTGCCCGAAAAATATCTTAATTGGCCGAGTTTTGCCTGAAAAATTAGTCTAGGGTCCCTATGCCTACGATCACATTTCAGATATATTACGGCTTCACAGAATTACTGTTGTAAATACATAATGTTTGCTTGTTTATATATAATCAGGTTGAAGAAATGAAAAAATAAACAATGACAGTTCAACATATTGACGTTTGTATCTGATATTTTGCCCGAAAAATTTATGAGAAGGCGAAGTTGCTACAACGCAAAGTTGGGAGATCGCGAAGATACGAGGACTCGTAGATATGTAGCCTAGATGTGAGAACAGGAAATCTGAAACGGGCAGATACTAGGACACGAAGATGCAAATATACCAGGATACCAAGATTTTTAACTATATTTACTGGTTACAGGATTGTATCCGTGACCACGGCTAGAATAGTAGAAGGTAAGGACCATCGCGTCTCTCATATTATACTGATATATTGTCCATATGCGCTAAATAGTGTTACAGTGCTATCGCGTCCTCATATATCCTAGCGTTCCCGTGTTTTCGCGTCCTCTCATCTTCGCCCCTTCACATACTCGCCCTTGCATCTTTGCATCCTCGCCTTCGTACCTTCATTTCCTCACCCTCGCATCCTTAAACTTGCACTCATATTATCGCATCTCCCCGTCTTCGCATCTTTATAGTACAAAAAAGTTCAAGAAAAGAATTATTAGCGCCTTGGCCTGTATCGGTCATCATATTGTAGAAACTCGCCCCTGTTGTTGAGTGTGGATGGGCCAGCCCTCGTTCCTTTTTGGCGATAGTTTATGAGGGTATATTGGCGCAGTGACATTTTCCCCTTTTTATCAAGTGACGTTTGATCGATGTGCTATAAACTTCCTTAGTAAACCCTACGTCTGGCGCAGGCGATTGTGTCCATAACGGGAATTTGAGGTTCCCGAATAATTACGAAATACTTGATTAATGCTTATTTACACCCATCAATTCGGCTGCTGAGCCACTTTGTTATCTTGGGGCAGCTTCCCCTTGGCGTAATTTTATACGTGGGAGTGACGCCTAGTTTAATATAGTGGGGTATCATTTGGAAAATTATTTCCGTTTTTTGTACTGTTATTACTCCCATGCGCTATGCTTACGATGATTTAGCACCCATGCACTCGCTCATACTCGTCGCCAGTTGAGAATTAGCACTGTAGAACCCTGCCGTAATGTGAACATCAACTGTTACCAACTGCCGACACCAATAGACACAGAGAAGGGCCTGTGTCCGACAAAAATTCCTTATTTATCGCCTCATAGTCCGATGGGGCTCAAGCGATGGAGTTTTTAGTTATTATCTGTCGGACAAAAACTATTTCGCCTATCTTCGTCTCTAGATATCAAATATATCTGGTGGATCTAAACTGCCCTTCTTCAACAAGTGTTGGAACAACAGCTAAACACCAAAATGGGTAGGGCGACCACAATGGAATGAGGATTGTGTCCTACTACAAACTCAGTTTTGTCGTTTTCCGGAATCCAAACCCGAACCTCGAGCCACTGTGAAAGGCTCTCATACAAATTAAACGTGGATGATAGAATGAAGGAATATCTCTCATCCGCCAAAAAAAAAATGTGGGCCCTCTTCTGAGGGCTTCTGGCCATCGTCCTAAAACTTTCCGTCATAGTGGGGAATCTAGAGATCGGGTTTATACTTAACCTGAGGCTCAGACTTTTGCTACTGAGAGGAAATGGTGTTGACAAGATGCGGCATTGTTCTCGCTCAGTATCCAGCACTGGTGCAGCTAGTCGGTTTCCCCAACCGGGTGAACTGGTGCCTGGCAATCGTCTGGATCAGTCTCGCAATCGAGATCGTCGAATCGTTTACCTTTTTTCATAGAAGATATTCTAGTTCGTCCAGGTTACCGGCGGGCGACTCCCTTGGTAGTAAGTATCATTCCTCAAGGACGAAGATGCTGACACCAGCACATCACGGAATGCAGAAGTTCCTAAACTTGTTCTTTCCGAGAGAGAGGAGTTCAGTTGGGACGGCGTCTGTTTCCAGTTTACAGCGGTTAGCTACAAAATCTTAAGAAACGCCAAGACCATCGATCGATTTCTATGTCCTTGTTAACCTCTCTGTGTGTTGAATACGTACTACCACCTGGTGCGCGATTTGAAGCCCTGATTCCGAAAACAGGAATCCGCTCGTTATAAGCTGGTTACCGTTCAGTGGGACTCACGGAACCTCTTGTGGATTTCGCTGACCAAGTTCTATTGTTGGCTGGGCGCGGACATCCCAGATGAGGTGGTCCAACCATTTGCAGTTGAACATTTTTATTGCCGGGTCGTGAAAAAAAACTGCCGCTTGATTGGCTGCACAGAGATGTCCTGTCACAGCGACCAAGGCAACATTGTCAGACCTAACATGGAAGACTGTGTTTGCGTACCTGGATGACATTATCGTGTTACTACCACTTAAACTGAATCAATATTGCATGGACAGAGGGTGAAGTAAATTCAAAATGACTACTCCTGCCACTAGTCGGCGACGGGATCGGGTAGCTGGACTTGGGCGAAACGGCAGATATAAGAGCAGCCCAAAATTAATATTTTGAGTTGCTTCCTCTTATGCAGTGACTTCAAGACTCGCTGGAACCTGAGTATAATAACCAGATATTTATGGTTGACTATGACCTGCTTAAAGTTGGTCAAAGGCACACTAAATTACCAATGGAAGAAAATGATCATCCCCCACACAAACTTGCAGGAAGAAATCTAGAAGTCGGCCCATGATGCCAAAACAGCCGGGCATCTATGTATGCCAAAGATTAGAAAAGACTGTGACGTTCATTTGTTTGGCCCGGTATGTCTGCGGGTTCCGAACGATTTGTACGGTCCAATCCAACATGTAGCATAAACAAGGGGCCTTGTCGAGCGGCCAAGAACCCTCTTGGGATATACCAAGTCGAAAGCCCCCTAGACATGGTATACATGGATATTTTGGAACCGTCCCTGTTAGTAAGGCGAGAGATAAATACATCATATCAGAAGTCTATCAAACAGATGTATGAAACCAGCCATTACCCAGTCTCAACGGCATTGTGACTTTTCAGTAGACGTTCATAGTGCCAGGACTCATTGCGCAGGGAATTTCGTTCATTTTGCGCAGTTTGAATGTCAGAATCCACTGACGTCTTATGGGTAAAATATAACCTTTGAAAAGCGGTAGAAATAGCTT
The DNA here is from genome assembly GCA_030265115.1 of Mopalia vespertina. Taxonomy (NCBI): domain Eukaryota; kingdom Metazoa; phylum Mollusca; class Polyplacophora; order Chitonida; family Mopaliidae; genus Mopalia; species Mopalia vespertina. Next base: position 9,199 of record JAQQZZ010151831.1, on the reverse strand, counting down.
TAGCATGGTTTACCCATTCCACATCCATTTCATGTCCTTCGCGGTTTAGGGGGCGCTGGTCTGGTCACAATGCCGTTGGGACAGGGCCATGGCTGGTTCCATACTTCTGCTCGATAGACTTCTGATCATATTAATAGTGGACCAATTCACTAAGTGGGTGAAATAATAGCCCTGTCTAATCAAGCCGCTGAAACGGTCGCTGAATAGTTTTTGCGAACCATTATGTGTCGATTCGGTGTTTCTTTGTAGACTCAAACCGTATAATAACCAAATTTTTCAGGCGATGTTGTAAGTGCTTTTTGCGACTTGTTTGTGATCAGCAAAACGCAGACCACTCCATCTCTCCCTTACACCTGGGAATTTACAATATACAATATATGAGGGATCTCGATATAACTGGGATAATCATGTATTGGAATGACCATACATTCAATCGTCAACCGAGACACCAGGTTCACTCCCAATATGTTAAGGTTAGGCCGGGTTGTTCTATTTTGGGGGTATTCCGCAGTTTGAAACCATTGGCCGACTGGCCCGTGAACAGGTTGCTATTTCCCAAATGTGACAAAAACGTGTTTATGATCGGGGCCTTAATCATGTGACCTACCATGTTGCGCACTGGAAAAAACCGGCTAAGGTAGGTCAAAGTAAGAAACAACTACCTAAATTTTCTGGAAATTATTTTATATTTGACGTTCTATCTCCTGTAGCTTACCGAGCGGCGAGCCAGTATAAAGAATGGTACTCCATCATCACAGAATTTTTTGTTGAACACAGATCTGACAGAGAACGCGCTGCCTCCAGAGATTATGGATCACAAATGCGCCAGTTAACCAGGCACGCATCATCCTAACACATGGTATCTCTGTATATAGACTCCTACAGAGACACCATGCTGTAAAACGCTGCTTGTTTGTATTCTGACCAAGCCTCAAATGCTGGATTTCTATTCGCAGCATACACCCAAAACCGTGGGAATCAGGCCTATCTGCGACGCTCTATCACATAACAGTCACGTGTATTTTTTTGCTAGTTCTTTTTAAACATCTTCAGACTCCAACGTTTGACTAAAACCGACACCGTCTTAGCTCCATGCATTGCGTACAGCCCGTCTGCGTTGAAAAGCTAAATGGTACTTGATCGTTACAAAATGAGACTCCAAGAAATGGTACAACGACTGGATTTGGATATTATTTAAACTGTGATCTTGTTCATGCTTATAAGTTGATTTCGAGCACTGTCTTTCGTCATTATTTTTGCCTGCTGTATAGTAGACTCCTGCTGTCGTTGAATCGGCTTATTCTATTGGCCGGGGGATTTAGGGGAAAACCCCAGACGAGACTTCATTATGTGGCCTTAGTCGACTCGGATAACACGATAGGGGTTTCTAATGTGCCATAGTTAATACACCTATGCATAAACCTTGGCTTGCGAAGATGCCAGGCACTAGCTGTCGCACCCCAGATTTTCTGGCAAGAGTAGGCGTCAAGGGAAGATAGCCAGAAACCCAGAGGCGTTAGAACTGTAGGATAGTCCCTATGGACTGCATGATTACTGTGTAAAACATAAAAAATGGAAGCCATGTTTGCTTTGAAATTTTTTATGAGACCACTTTAAGTCAACTAAGAAATATGTAAATTCTATTAGAAGTTAAACAAGTGTTTGCTGAAAAAATAATACAAATTGCATTTGTTAGCAAATATATTTGTATTTATTATTCCCTCATCTTGAGAAGACACACACAATCTTGTGTAGTTTCACTTACTTCAGTACAATCAATACTAACACAATCTGCACATGCATCGGTTTGTTTGATTGGAGTTTGACGTCATACTCAAGGGTATTTCACTTATATGATGATGGATTGTCACTCACTGTTGTCTACTTACAGTGGGAAACAGAGAGGAAACCTTTTACATGATCTGTACATTCAGCACTTACACAATTTGTACATTTAACACTTACACAATGTGCACAATCAACACTTACACAATCTGTACATTCAACACTAACACAATCTGCACATTCAGCACTTACACAATCTGTACATTCAACACTTACACAATCTGCACATTCAACACTTACACAATCTGCACATTCAACACTTACACAATCTGCACATTCAACACTTACACAATTTGGACATTCAACACTTACACAATCTGCACATTTAACACTTACACAATCCAGCCCTAAAATGAAATGGAATTTTTTCATGGGCGCAGATATGATTCATTATATATGCATGTGCAGACAATTGAAATTATGATTTTTATGTTAAAAACGACATGTCCTATCAATAATGAGCAGAAGTAGCATGATATACTAGATCTGTTCAGTATCATGTATGCATGCTTACCTGTGTCATAAGAGGGTCTCAATACACATATTATGTTGCTAACCTGTGAATGGTTGTAAAGGGAATGGACAATTCCTACACAATTGGTTACTAGACACAAAAATCCTAAATGGCTAAATTAAGCCATGGAATTTTGACTGCTAAAGTTTTATCCGATCGTAAATTTAAACAGAAAAGATAATTGATGCAAATCATTTGTAGCCAAAGAGTCCTTGTGCCACATGAAGAACAATCTGATAGGACAATGGTAAAATTGAAATTCTAGCAGATTTCACTATTGAATAGCATCGATACGAGTACTAGCAACACAATACTGAAATTAACTCTAAAAACAGGAGTAGATGTGATACACCAGAAGAATTGTGACCGAGCACATTACCAGAGTTTCGTCTGATTGAAACTGAACCGGGAAGCATATTTTTTGAAGTGCCATGTACCTTAGTGGAAGTTTGACCAGGCAACTTAATGTTTCAAAGTTTTACCTGAGTAAAGTCATGACCAGGTAAGTTCATAAGTGTTGAAAGAAAATCTCAATGTCAAGAGGTGACAATAACGAGTTACCAGACAAGGGCATGCCACAAGATATCTGTTTGTCAAGACAAAGAGTGCAAGTATTAAACACAGCATGAAAAATTTGTCTTGTTCTCTATTTTAATCACCTGGCTATCAAATGCTTAACCAACCTCATACATGTAGCATAATAGGAACATTAATTTACGATCCAAACAGACAAAATCATGAACTGTAACCGAACTCACTGAGAATTCCCAGTTTGACAACTACATAAAGATTAATCCATCAAGTCAATCAACAATATATTTTGAATTTGACGGTACAAATAATGAAACCCATATAGACATTAATGTAGTTGTTAGGTCAGCAATATTATCAGTCCCCTTTCACGTAATTAGTTATCATCACTGTCAGAACTACTGGCACTGCCGAAAATCTCTTCCTCGTCTTTCTTGCCAGCCTTATTATTTTCAGCTTCGCTTCCACTATCTCCTTTTTCACTCCCACTTGGAGACCCACTACGACTGCGGCTTCTACTCCGACTTCCACTTCGACTTCTGCTACCACTTCGACTTCTGCTTCCACTCCCGCTTCTGCTACCACTACGGCTTCTACTACCACTTTTACTCCTGCTCCGACTTCGGCTGCTCTTTCTACTCCTGCGACTACCCACACTTCCTCCTGACCGGACACTATTTTTATCCTCTTCATCCGATCCTCCTTTCTCACTGCCACTCTTAAACTCCTCATCTGTAACAATATATTTAAGCAATGTAAAACTAAGAAGCTTTCATAAAATGATCATTTTTTATTTTGCCAAACTGGATTATAAAAAATAAAGATGAAGATAGCTAAAATGTCTCACACTCAGAAGCCTGTCTTTCTCGGCTCTTAATCTCTTAAGTGGAGGATCAAACAAGGAAGCTAACTTCAAATGGTTCTGGCTTAGGGTTCAAATGATAAGCTAAAAACAATTTCAGTTAATAACCGATTATACTACTGGTGGATAATGTAATTACCTGATTGGGCATCTCCTTCCTTGGCAGCATCAACGTCAACTGCCATCTCCTCCTCTTCCTCCTGAGGTGGTTCTAACATTGTCAGTCGAGCTTCCTATGAACAACAGCATAGCGAGCAAAATTACACACTCCCCTAAAAACACTGCTAAAAGTGATATCAAGTAACTTTGGATTTAATGTGAAGTTGAAGATACAGATATAATCAGACAGGCCTTCTTTTTCTCAAAATTTTGTTTGACTAAGAAAGTGTTATCCCAAAATAACGAAAATACTGTTAACCTTCACTTTCTAAAAGACACAAATATTATCAATGTATTATAGTTGTCTAACAATATATTTCAAGTTGTCAATGTCTTGAGATTTCATAACTACATTCTCTTAAGGAGTAATACTTTATATTACTCCTTCAGCTCATGGCCTTGTTTTACTTTAAATTGATTGATTGATAGGTATTTTATGCTGTGCTTAAGGATATTTCACTTTTACGACGGCGATGTATTCCAACAATAATTGACACTAGCACAACCAAGATGTGAAGTGCTTCCATAACGTTGGAAAGTTAATTTTCCTCCAGAGCTAACATTGCTAAGTAAAAACAGTGCTACTGCTCATCAAACAAACCGCCTTAGCCAGAGGGCTGTTTTACTTTAAATGTATAGCATGTAATATTATATCTGTCTGAATTATTAGTGTAAAGTGTTGTATTTTTTCTTGATAAATGCAATGTGCAGATATCGATATAACCTGAAAACTTCACCTTGAAGTATGAGTTTTTTTTATTTCCGCCATTTCAATAAAATGTAAATTTTTTAACACCCTACCTGGGCTGCAACTTCCTTTTCACTTAATTCCCTGTGTTTGACAACTAATCGAGATTTAGCTACTTGATTAGATGAGCCAAGTTTCCTCCTCTTACTCAGTCTAACTCTGAAGGTAAAAACAAAATAAGAATACGGGTTAAACATTTTCATATTACTTGACAGTATTCACAAACTTAATTGGTTTGGTTTACTTGACAGAGCATTCTAACCCTCTGCGGGTTACGTATCATGCCCAAATATATATAATAAGGAACACAGCTCAACAGCCTTTGTTTATCACTGTTTTATTTTCTAAGTTTTATAACACTTACAGCGCAAATAAAGAATTGGTTGTTGCAAACATAATTTAAAACATGTCTGATTTACAATCCCTATAATTTAACGGCATCTCAGTTGAGCCTGATAGTGTTATTATGGCAGCACTTGATGCCAAGGGAGGTAACTTCCTTTTTCTGATTGGTTGGTAAGAGTTTACTGCATGCAAAGGGGGATTTAGGAAGAGCCACTTTTGAAGCAGTGGGAGATATATATTTTCTCTCCTATTTTTTTACTTAGAATGGTGTTTAAACCCTCGTTGTTGAAAGCCTGCGGCGGCTCAAGTTTGGACTATGTGTCAAAATTTATTTTACTTGATTGAGGAATCACACATTTATTGGTTCATATTTCTAGTAATTCACTCCATAATACTGAATGTTAATTGACTTATATGAAGGCAGCAGTAATATTGTTAGTGGAGGGCACCCCCCATGACTTGTTAAGTCACTTTTAACATAGCAGAATGGTGGAGTAAACGGCAATTAATGAAACATATTGGTGAGAACATTGGAAATAGAGTTTAAACTTAACTAATTTACCTGTAACCTCACATTAGAAAGCAGAACCTGTGAAAAATGATCAATGTGGGTAGTTGTGTAGAAAAAATAAATAACTCCAATTAATCTCTGTAGTTCTTACCTTGTTTCCAGTTCATTATAATAACAACCATCATCTCTGAATACAAAGAAATATGTCTCTTCATAACCTTTAGAGAGCTTATTCTTCACATTCCAGTTATATTCTCTGGCCAAGAGATACTCATATCTGCAATGTAAAGGAATAATTCATTCAATTAGCAAAGCGCTTTGAGGGTTTATTTAGTTTGTACGGAAGAGGATTTGTTTGTTTGTTTGATTGGGGTTTAACAATGTACTCAAGGGTATTTCACTTATATGATGATGGGATTGTCCACTTCACACTGCTCCATGCCTATTTTTGGTGGAAAACCGAGAGGAAACCTTGTAAAAACCACCCCTGCGATTGCCGGAGCTACATCGTGTGACTCACTCATATACCTGATGGTCGACAGATGGACTCAATCTTGTAAACGGTAAATTGGAGTATGATTAGTAAGCGCACACACTGCCACTAAGACAAGGCTGCGGGCTGTTTATCAATAGAAGAATGAAAGATTAAGACTTTTGCTTTTTCATCTTTTTACACTAGTCATATATACGTGCTCAGTAAGGGACCAATTTAGGCCATGTAGACATTAGTTCTTGATCAACTTGTTTTTTTTGAGCTGTGCCAAAACAGTGCCATAATGAAACCCAAATAAGGAGCCATGATGTCAATAGTCCAAGCTCTGCTCCTTCACCTTTTACATACATGAAGTAACATCACATCGTCTACTTTTGTCAATGCAGAAAGCTGCCATATTATACACTTTATAATTATACATTTCCAGTAGATCTTCCAAAATCTGGGTTTTTCTTTTTTTTATCATATAAGGCTTTTTGCACCCTACAACAACTGTTTTACAACTTTAATTGTACTTCTTATACAATGTTTTGAGCCTAATTATAATACTCACAAATGTAATAATATTGTTTGTTTCATTGGAGTTTTATGACACACTTGATGTTTTTTTTCACCCACACTATGTCCACCCACTACATCACTGGCAACAGGGCTACATATAGTGTGTTTTATATATGTGACAACACAATCACTAGATGCAAAACTAAGACACTGTAATAGGTCAGCTTTTTATAATCAATTAAATCTGAGGAAGCTCTCAACAACTGTTCAACAAAAATAAACAGTTTTCTTCGTGTTTGGCCTTGTAGAGAGATACCACACAAGACCAACTCAGCCAGCTGATAAAGATACCATCCTAATTCTAGTTTTTGGTTGGAGTCTCATTTCTGAAAATTGATAAAGGGAGCTTACTGTTCTGAAAATGGGTAAAGGGAGCTAAATCTTCTGAAAATAGGTAAAGGAGCTTACTCTTCCATAGGTGTATAATCAAGTCCTTCTGTTTCTTCAACTTTTCTCTTGCCCATTGTTTCATCAGTGGGTAAGAAATAGGCCACAAATTGTTCTCCACTTTCATCAACAGCTCCCCTATAAAATAAAACAAAATAATATACTTAACGGACTGATTAATTTGTTTTGCATTTTGCAGATGTCTAAATTATGTTAGGACTATTATGTTGCATTTATAGGACTATCAAAATGTAGATTTTTACAGTGGTTTGCTTGGCAGAACGCTGAGCTAAATGCTCAACAGTTAATAGTTGCATTATTGTCTGAAAATTTCACTCAGATGCCAATCATAAAGCTTGCATGTAATAGGATGCAACTTGCAAATTTCCACCAGTTGATGTCAGCCAACTAGACCACTATAAAGCCAACTGACCTTTTACAAAAAAAGGTTATTTGGTTGAAGTCTTGGTAGCTGACATTCACTAACCCTTTGGACAGATAGTAGCTACTATAGTAGCAGGCAACAATTAAAATAATTAGTTTTTTAGGGTGCCACAAGGATAGCCACATTATAATCCGCTGTTTAGGGGACAATAAACTATAGCGTGTGTCATACGCTTGCACATTATGGAAAGCTCACACTGTCTGTGGTATAACACATGATGTCTATGTACTAAACAAGCTACAGTGTAGCTACACAAGGATTATCATATGCTGTCAGAAATATTTGTCATGTTAGACTGACCATAATCTATTATTTATTTAAGTATGAACCATTTTTTTCTTCATGTATGATGTAAATTTCACATAAAAAACATGGTTTTAAAATGTGCCTTGTTTTGCCCTGACACTGCCTAACAATGATACTCAACCATATTTACTCTTTGTCTTAGTGAAGACAGTGTCACACATGGACAGCTTTACATACGCTATAAAGCTAAGACAACAGCAACATGACATTAGGACAGTCCCAACTTGTTTAACCCAGCTGCGGCGTATTTTCAGGTTAGGTAACTGGTTATATAAAGAGTATATATATTATGTGAATAAAACTGGAAAACAAGTTGGAGAAAATTGGGTGCGGGTTTCAACCATTGCGTGATAGATGTATATCGTGGCTCTAAATAGAGTGGTTACACTTTACTTGCAATCCATTTACCTCTCATCAAGTATTTTACTGAAATACTGAAATTGTGACATAAAGCAGCATTAAATGCACAAAAGTAAATTATCAAACTAGCCTTAATAACACCTGTAATCAAATAAAGATAATATTATCACCTGATCATAGCCTGAGACATTTCCTCCATCTGGGCAGGAAGTGACCTCCCTTTAGGTGCCGGGTCAGAATCAAAGATAACTTGGGCGAATGGATGCTTCCATAGCTGTAATAAATCATTCAAAAATCATTCTTTATATTTTTTTGGCAGTATTTTTTGTCTTATGACCTTTTTGAATTTATATTGTTTGACACAAATGCACAACGGAAATTAATTTATGTGACAGATGTACTCAACAGTAAGCAGCCATACTAACACAACCATATTAATGTGTAGTGTTCAGTTTTAATGCTCCTTTAGTGCTTAGTATTTGTTTTATGCCATACTTCGGGTTATTTTACTCTTGTGATGTCCAGGGCTCAAACAAAATGTTGAACTGGAGATTCCCATCACATTTTCTGTTGGCCATCAATTTCACTAAAAAAAGGGGGAAAAAAACATTTCCTGTGATCTTAAGAGGGCTCTCCTCAGAGGATCTGGGGCTTATTTCACAAAGCTTACGTTGAATGAAATTGTCATGGCAACATTATACCTTTAGCACTGGTCGTCATGGTGTTTATGTAAGCTGAGATAGTTTTCTGAAACAGGCCCCTGAGCTCTTACAAGAGGGAAGCTTTTAGATGGTTATGTCAATTAAATGAAGGTAAAAAACAGCATGTCTTTTTTTTTCTATTTTTTTAATTAAGAGAGGCGGTTTCTACAAATATGAACTAGTTTCATAACAACTAAACTACTAAAAAACCTCTTCATACCATGTTTCAGAATCAAGGGTTCTATGTTGCAGGGTGTTCTGGTAGATGAAGAATTTACCCAACAATACATCTATGCCTGGATGCTTTGAGGTAAATGAAGAATTAACCTCAAAATACATCCACATATCAACTGCGAACAAGCTGAGTAGCTAGCAGGTCCACCACTAGAGGCTTTTTTTGAAAAGATATGCTCATAATCCCAGTCAAATCA
>JAQQZZ010151820.1:0-12537 GCA_030265115.1 Mopalia vespertina | reverse complement strand
GTGGAAGCGGTGCATCGATTGGAGATCAGTAGTCCAACAAGCTAACCACTGTCCCACGGTCGTAGACCACGTGTCCTCAAAGGTATGGTGCTGTCTTCCCCTAAGGAGCATCGTCTTCAACGATATATCTTTTTCGTTTTATGCTTATCCTGAATCTTCTCTGTTTACTGATTGTCTTCATATCAATTAGATAAACTTAAATACTACACATGTGTGAACCACAGACAAACTGTCGAATAGAACGTATATCCACTTTTCTCAAAATAATAAGTTATGTTACAGTCGTTAGCGCACTTCTGCAGCATAGTAATTTGTGTTACGGTCGGCAGCTCCCTTCTTCAGAATAATAATTTATGTTATGGTCGGTAGCTCCCTTTTTCAAAACAATAATGTATGTTACGGTCGGTAGCTCCCTTTTTTAAATAATTGGTTAGGTTATGGGCGGTAGCTCCCTTTTTCTAAATAATAATTTATGTCACAGTCGGTATCTCCCTTCTTCAGAATAATAATTAATGTTATGGTCGGTAGCTCCCTTCTTCAGAATAATCATTTTTGTTACGGTCGGAAGCTCCCTTCTTCAGAAAATTCATTTTCGTTACGGTCGGTAGCTCCCTTTTTCAGAATAATATTTGTTTTCCCAATCATAACATAAGTAAAACTTATCTTCTCATTCCGTAAAGTTTATTTTAAAAAAATACTAACTTAAACTTAAGACAACACACGTTCGCTCTAATCTATTTTGTAGCCGCTAATTCTAAAAACTTTAGAGTTTAATGCAAGGTATGACGAAGTGTTTAGAATTTAACCTGGTACTAGCGACAACTATAGGTTTTCGCAACCGGGACTGGTTGTCTCTGATATTTTAGCAGATATGAAATGTACAAGCGGTTGTTTGTTGTTGTTGTTTCGCTTGGGGACGGGACCCTCACTTTCGGCTTTATATGAAAGCATCCACCAGTGCAGTTAATAGGGGACAGCCACGACTAGATGATATAGCTACCGTGTTTTAGAACAATGACGTCAGTTTCGCTTTTTAAATTAACTAATTAACGGCTATGCTAATTTGAATGCAAGTGCAACACAGACGGTTGTCTTTGAAAATATGCACAAACATAAAAAAACTTTAGGTCGAAAAACAATTGTCTGTCTCTTTAAGGCGTAAGAATGTGAGGCTTATGCTCATGAACGAAAAATTCATAATTTACCAAACATGACCTTTACATGTAACGAAACTTGTATATTCACCTCAGCGTTATGTTAACAAAAATCAAGTTCAAAAAGACTTTTTCGGAGGTGTGTTATATTTCTGGCAGATCTCCAATTGTAGGAGAGCATATATGACATTTAACAGACTCTTGGGAAATGTGGGCGAGTGCGTTGCATAGTATAGTAGTTTCCTTGAATCGTTCTTTTTCTATTTTGAGATGTAACTCGCATATTGACTTAACAAATAAAAGCAGAAGACTAAGTTATTCAGGAGGCCCAATCTGCTGCAATTTTTAAGGTATGCAACAAATCTGCTCCCAGGCGCCCATTGGCTGAGAGAACATTATGATGCAGCCATAGCTCGAGCAGTTGTGGTGTTAAGTGTTCTCAGACGTGACATCTTTTCTGCTAATTATGGCGTGCATAGACCACCATAATACGAAGGCTGCACGCGCCATCCGAATTAAACAACCAACCATCTTTTCTGCTAGAATCAATAGTTCGATATTTGTCTGATGCTGACAAAATAGAATATGGTTAATTCTAAAATTAAACAAAAGAGTAATCAGTCAATATTATAGTTTCAGACGTCGTTGGGCAGAATCAGTGGATACAATCACTGTAGTTAAGACGACGGCTCATAAATGATGCCCCGTTGTTGCCCCCTCCCTGGCTCGAGGCAGCCTCACGACTTTGTGTTATAAAAAGGAAGTTCGTCGCTGATTGTAACTATCGCAGGGTCAGTTGAGTGAGGTTTCCTTTGTATGACTTAAAACCCCATTAAAGTACATAAATAAATGACGGATTATAGCATGTTGTTTTAATGTTCGAATTTCAGCCAAATATATACCTGGCATTTCTTCGGAGCTAAAGCAATATCGCAATGTTTCAAAAGATCCATTACAGAAAACATCAGTGGTGGTCGTTTGGTTGTTATGGCAGCGACTCGAGAAAAGCCCTTTTCTCTAGTTGTTTGAAGTAAATCAAATCACACACTGAGACTTTAGTGATAATAAATTCGTTATAGACCATTGAATTGCGGGAATTTATGACCGTTTTGCAAGCTCGTGTGTCCTTTCGCCGACAGTCCAAACTTCCGTTCCGTCTTCAACTAACACCAATTACTATTACCAAAAGTCTCCATAGTGTTTAGTTCCGTTTTTTCGCTTATAAAAGTCCACATATTCGCGCTTGGAACAATCTGCCTTTAAGCAGTGGGCCACAAGAAAAGAGTTAGACAGAGTTAGTAAACAAAATGGTTTCATGATAACAAATATTTATTCATATACCACCAAATGACAGAAACAAGCAACACTAAATGAGGATGAAGGTCGGTAAATGGGCAGCCTCGAATATCGAGCTACTTTTAAATAAACCCAGTGAGTAGAGTGGCCGAAACCCGCTGAAACTTTGTATGTGAATTAATGAAGATTTTCCAATCGCGGTGCTACAGCGAGTTCACTTGATGTGAGGTGCACTTTTAAAAAAATCGCCAGAGGGAAAAGCTGTTCCCGCCGGGTGGCGCTGCTCACTTACAAGTTGTATAACTTCTTGTACTCTGAAAAATAAAAAAAATAAAATGAGATGGCGCTATAAAATAACACTTTCATTAATACTCTAGCAATAAATAAAGCCCTTTTCGGAAACATGATATATGATGATTATTGTACAACTATAATAGGGTTTATGTAGACACAGGTTATCTCAACTGACCCCTGTGACCCAGTGATGTGAACCGCAAGAGTATGCTCACGTGATCGCTGCCTTGGTTACAGCTAGCAAGCAAGGTCTTTCCTTTCTGATCTCTGGAGCGAGAAGACGAACAGGACAGGTCTCACAAGTTGTGCGCCATTTAATCCGGAAAATCCCACCTACCACACCCTCTTTTTTAAATATTTCGATTTGTTATATTATGCCCTTTCTTGCTCCCCGCCTTTACGGAATCCACAATTACTCTTATCGCCTTTTATTATTGTAAGGTAATAATTCAAGATATACAATTAATACTTTATTGATCTTGATTAAATATGTCATTTTATAATGACCTTAACCGTCAAACTTGTGTTCATTTGGTTTCATTCCACAAACATAGCTCGTCTCTGGCCAAAGCTGTCGTCTAACATAAATGAGGATTAATTTGTATTTTGTTTTTATTGACACTTTGAAAAACAGATATAGAACAAAAACAAGACTTTGAATGCATTTTCAGTTTCTGGAGTTATAAATAAAATTAAAACCAGAATTTGAAAACATTTGAAAAGTCTTGATTGGTTTGTTTGTTTGTTTGTTTGCTTGTTTGGTTAGATTGGTTATCTCAGAGTGCTTCTGTCAATTCCTCACAAGAAATTGGATACGAAACATTGTAATTGAGAGCAATCTGTCCACGAAAATCAGAATAGAAAATTGCAGGTTGCAAATTCGCGTTTATTACTAATTTCTTACATTTGCGATTAAAATTATAATTAATTCCAGACATTGAAGTCCGTTATTTGATTTCAGGTCAAGTTGACACAAACTTTAGGCTATATTTGTTTCTTTTGTTTTTTGTTTGTTTGGTATTTCTTTCTTTCTGTTTTTCCTTTTTCTTTTTTACACAGAGATGACCAAAAGATCAGCTTCTTGTGGCTCTATAGTTTAAAGAGCACCAGGAAGCTCCCTCCCAGCCGCCAGCTGTCGCAGAGTGTGATAGTTGCAAAAGTGCGATGTGAGAAACTTTTGTCAGAAATAATGCTCTAACGAACCTTCCCAGTCTAGGACATTATCACCGTTCATATCGGCATCCATGTAATACCCATCCACTGTCTGATTAGCCTCTTCTTCACCAAGACCAACATTGCGCGCGATGTTCAGCAGCTCCTCGCGTGACACAACGCCGTCGTGATTGGTATCCTCCAATTCGAACCACTCAGTGGCGCCCTCTACATTGTAATCCGGAAGTGACATGTGTACGATGTACTCGGGAACAAAGTCCAACACACCATCACCTAAATAAATGAAATTGTTTTCAACTCGTGGGTACTTTTGAATAATATATGGCGCTTTAGAAACTTCGATTATAATTAAGTTATATCACATTTGCATCACGAACTGGCCCATGATTAATCCATAGATCGAGACGCGTACAAGTATGTTTGGGTTTTACGCCGTATTTATTGTTACTTCAAGAATGTAGCGGCCAATCTCTGGAAAACAGAATATCAAGATACGATACAAACCTCTGTCAAAACATAGTACAAATAGACAGGTGTTGTTTACAATTTTCCACTACAAATGGCCAGTATGTAGTAGCCCATGGGCACTGGTCACAATACATTCTGACATTTCCCTCAAGCACCCGGATAATGGTTAAAAAAACACGTTCTGAACTATGGGCCATCGTCGTCAACGAAATTGTATTGGAGTATTTTCAAATGGAGTACTGAAAGTGCGTGTTACGTAACACAACATGCTCGTTAATACATATCAGCAGATGTCAATGTGCAGCCTCACTCACCATTCGTATCTCTCCTCTCCATAAATCTACGAACTTTGGAGTCACTAACATCAGGACTGTATTTCTGTAAAAACGACTTGGCTTCTTCAAACGTGGATTTGCAATCGTCATTTGGGTCCAGGAACATTTGGAATCGCTTTTTAAGAGCTAAAACAAATTTTTAAAAACATTCATTTTGAATTATTTCACAAAATAACGATAAAGCAGATAAAATGTCAATTCTGCAAAAAAAACACCAAGTGAAATGAAAATCTGAGTTTGTTAAACGTTGTGAAGCAGCTCTACAAGGGTTCTACAGTTTTGCTGTTGTTCTGTGGTTTTAACTCCATAGCCATATTTTGTCAAAAATCGCTGGTGGTGATAAAGTCATTTTTGCTACTCCGCGCATGTAACGCTTGCATTAAGACTATAACACAGGATACAAATATATTGATCTTTTTTGTGTTTAGTTCAGCAAGAGAAGCAACTTATATGAACACCAACATTTTCTCCACAGGATTCAATCAGTGCTAACTTATTTCGCGGAGGGGTGCGCTCGAAGCTAAGGGGCAACCTGACGCCGATCAGTTGTTATGTCTTTGTGTTTTGTTCTTTGGTTGTCCAGTTTTGTCTTGTCTTGTCTTTGTGTGTTGCCAGTGGCTTCGATGGTGGTTCCACTCATCAACTGGGCTTGAAAACAGTGAAATGAGATAAATGGCCTTTATTACGGCGTTAAACTTCAATCAAACAAACAAACAGTCTAGGTCATTGTTTAAAAAAAAAATCTTGTTATCCTTTCGTCGTGTATATAAAAGACATGAATGATCATAATGTGTACCGAAACCTTAACACAATAACATTAGAGCCTTTCTTTCATATAGCATTATTGAATCACGGATTTAAACCTGAGATACATGAATGTCCACAGAGCGACGTGATACGACTCATAAGTCAAAATCCAGTGTGATTTGAATATGAAATAAAGAAGTTGGAACAAGTCACTAAAAAGCATTAACCAAAGGAGACCAACAGTATCATCAACAAGATGTATATTGCTCTGGGCCACGGTGTTGAACAACTTTGCAATATTTCAGCTTAATTGCCCGACAGTAAAGGTGAAATCACTTCCAGATACCAATCTCTGCCCAGTAAATAATTCACTTAACCAATTGTAGGCCAAAGTGTATGACGTCTGCATATGCAATTCACTTCCCTATGCCATAAATCTTTGATTTCACTACACGTTTGTCTGATAATAAGATTTGTTGGGATCCATTCACGTTTCAAAAAGAACAGACGACTGGAACACACTGCTACAGGCATGAATGAAAGCATTTAACTCCAAACGTCATGATGTGTTTAAACCAGGTGTATTGGTCAGAGAATTTGGTCCTATGTAACTCGTTGCAGTTTACTTCTGGGAAATTGGAGACGATCGAAAGTACCCATTGGTGAAAATCTAAATTACCAGTGTGCTTGCTTTTTTATACGAAGTTTAATTTTTTTCAAAAACTTTAACTCATCTGTATAAAAAGACAGAGGGAGTAAAAGTGGTGGTGTCAAAAACCTTTGATCAATAAATAGCTCCATGCACCATAAGACAACAACGTATCATCTGCTTGTCAGATGCTTCACGAAGCCATAAAGTCATTTGATCAAGGTTTAACTGGTAATAAGATTTTCTGGATTCCATTCAATTTTTTTGCTGCCAGAAATAGTTAACATGAACTGCCGAAGGTCTGATTCAAAGCGTTATCCTCCAAAACAATATTTCACTCAGTCTTTTGAAAGAACAATTATTTAGATGATCTGCAGAGGACAAGAATCAATGAGCTGTCGCTTTGGGGACACATGTTTTCTAGCAAAGACAGTTGATTCCATGACAACTTGTCCACAGGACATGAAGATCATTAGCTATTCAATAATCCACACAACCGTCTCACAACAATTGGTTTATCTGGAACATTGGTATGGGAAACGAAACCAGATTGCCTCCATTTAAGTTAATTCCTTATTTAAACTTTCGATTTCCAGTGACCATTATACGTAGCTCTTACTCCTACGGCAGAATTACAAAAGTTAGCATCTGTACAGTAAAGTATAGTGACAACTAAAAAAAACAAAGGGCAAAGGTCAAACATTAAAGAATATATATAAGCAAAACAAAGATAATCTTTATCATTGTTTTATCTAAATCGTAGCGAAACTTATACGTACAATAGCCTCTTCCTTAACGTTCGGGTTAAAACATGATTAAAAATACAATAAGTAATAAGATAATAATTATCGTTTGCAAATATTATTGCAAAGAAGTGGTTGTAGCTTGTGGGGGATGCAACAAAAGCAAATCAACTGTGTAACATAATACAGATATTGTTTGTTATTTTTCTGTAATTCCAGGATGATGTATTGGTTAACTTGGGTATCATTTGAATACCAAGCAATATAATAATACAATCAAAGAAAAGCCAGCGAAAGTCGTCACCTAGTTTTCGGGAGCAGCCAACCAATCGACGGTTATGTGCATAGCTTATTATCTACACATACGACTACAGAAAACCTGGAAGGCATTTAGCTCTGGTTGTAATCATATTGGTATTGTTCGTAATGACGTTACTATGGGTATGGTGATTTGTGCTCGATGTCTAACGCTAAAGGAATTGACGGCGAAGTACAAAACAGTATACAATGCACAGGTAATGTTGCTCAATGTATCCACGAAGATTAAAATAGGAAATTGCAGGGTGGAAATTTTCATTTATGATATTATCATTTTGAGACTTAATTAAATCCAGACTGCTTCAGTCCGTTGAAGAATTTAATATACAGCTTATTTACGTTTTGAGAATGTGTTGCTGTTGTTTTGCTTTTGTTGTTTTTGGGTGGGGGTGGGGAAGGGGATCTCGTTTTTTTTGTTGTTTTTTTTGCCTTTTTTTTCGTTTTTTCTTTAACAGAATAAAATGCATATTTATTATTTGCAATAGAGGCACAATTACTTTATTGTTGTTATTTGTCAATTTACACGTGAATTATAATATTTGGTGCCAAAAGCATTGAAACCACTCCTACAGACGACCTCATCCGATTCATTTATTATTAACAGCTGGTGATGGACTTTGTCTGGATGATTTTATTATATAGGCAGTCATCAAACTACGATTAGTACCACCGTGAATGTCACTTCTAGCTATATGAATGATTCATTACCTGTCTATATTACAGGTCCATTCTTAACGCGATCCAGAAAGAATGGTCCAGGAAAACCAGTTGTATTTCCTGTTTGATAAATGACTTGGGTTTGTCCATACCGAGAATATAATTTCCATGGTTAAGTCCGATTGATTGATTGATTGATTGATGTTTTACGCCACGCTTAAGGGTATTGCACGTATACGACGGCGGTGTATTCCAACACTAATTGACACTAGTACAACCATAAAATGTGAGATGTTTTGATACTGTTGGGAAGTTAATTTTCATCCAGTGCTAAGAAAAGACAGCATTGCTTCTCTTCAAACAAACTGCCCTTAACCAGAGGGCTTTTTAGTCTCAACGTTGACATCGAATACCGGGTTATGTCATTTACTTATGCGATGGCTGATCAACGACATACTCATGCATAGTTTGATTGTATGACGATTTTGCACTACCGGTGATTGGTGAAAAACAGGGCCATACATTTCCCTGGCCGCCACGAATCCGTGAGAGGCAATACAGACGTTGGCTACATGCGATGTTATCCACTACGGCTAGTCCAACAGGGTTAACACTCACCTATGACGACATGTATCTGCAATGACTGGAGGGCATCACACTAGCATGGTGCTTTATCTATTTGGTACCACACACACACACACAGGACAGACAAAGATAAAACTATCAAAGGATCTGATGTATTTGTGAAAAGAATTTGAGGCAGGGACACTTCCAGCAGTTCATGGAAGCTGTCCTCAACATTTCTGCCGCACACCGAGCGACATTTCTCTATTAAACGATAATCGATTAAGCGGGTCTTATAATGTTCTGGCAGAGCGACAACCATGAGCTACAACAGCTGCATTGGGTTAGTTGGTTAGTTTTGTTTCTAGCTAGGATAAAGAACACCAACACCTCGAGGTATGTGCAAAGGTGTGTAAAACCCGTGAATATAAAACTAATGGTAAATGTAAAACCGCCCTTAAAAGTTCAAAAGCAACGCTAAATATAACATCGCCTCTAAAGCCCTTTGAAGTGAAATATTCCCCTATATGTAAACGGAATTGTTAACACAAAAGGTAAATAGTGACTCAAAAAGTAAATTCAGCTTAGTTTGACTATAAAAGTGAGTACGGATACAGTGTATTGTATTACGGGTCTTTCTGAGTCTTTCATCAGAAACTCTTTGGAAATCGTTCAGATCATTTAGGGTTCTGAACTTTCGAGATCAAATTGTGACAGTAGTATGCATATTGTATAAGAAACATTGTGACGGGTTTCTAGTGGGTTTCAGCAGTGTTGCACGGCGGACATTTTGATTTCCTATTAGCGACTGTTGACATGGGTCTGCTAGCATGTTCATAAATTCCAACCTATAAATAACAAACGTTACAACATTTGTCTAAAATGGAGATAAAAAACAAAGTCAAACACACGTTTGCTGTGACAGGGTCATTTAGTTATTAAATGACAAGGTCAATATAAGTGGGTGATATTATTGGGCATGCTTAATATATAATTGAATTCTGTAGAATTTGAAAATATACCATGCCCAAAGTCAGGATTGCTTCAAGGTAACCAATAATTATTAGGAAAATGTGTGGATTAAAAAGGTCCCAAAAGAACAATACAAAGTTTTAAGGGAGACGAGGGCGGATCTCCGTAAAGTTGAAAATAGCCAGTTTTCGTTTTAGATGAACGTCCCAGGTCCGCCATCTTCGCGAGCCAAAGTTAAGACATGGGTATATTAACCTTGGCACTGAATTAACTTATATCGTATTATCGACTAAGGGCGCATAATCTAGTCCCATCTGCGGTTTTCCCTGGTTCGAATCCCGGTGGAGGCAAGCAAATTGTTCTCTTTTCATTTATTCAAAATATATACAGATAACATAAGTTCGGGTGATGAGGTCCGCCGGTCACAGCCACTGGAATGATTCGCAGCCCGTAGAATTGGAGAACCAGATGAGATATCGTCACGGTTTCGAGTGGACCAAAGGCAGCACGAATGAGATGACGTTATTTTCTAAAAAGGCATAGGGGATTTGTGCATAATACAAGTCTGGTGATATTTCAAGTTGAATAAGTGCTGGAACAAAATTGTTTGATTACAAGAATTTAGCCGATTAACCACCAACGTAAATAGCATTAAAATATCAATATTTTAATTTGCATTTATTTATACTGAATATATTTATTCATATTTTAATAGTCATTTTTGACAGTATTTACCTTCGAATGTTTCTGGTTTGAAACGAAAATGGACACGCTGTACTGATTAAGTATCATTTCAAGACAAAATAGTTTTCATTTTTTAAGGGATGCCAATATGTTAAATGATTATTTTTTTTCAAATACTCATGTTTTCTCTCGGAATACAACATTATTTTTACATAAATAGTATAGTCATTTAGTGACTCATGTTAAACCGTAAATGCTGCCGACGAAATAATGTACAGTATATTTCTGATAATCGATAACCTTAGATGGACGTAATGATTATTCTGAAGTGAACAAGGTCAGTAAAGTTGTTTATCTGACACTGTACAATAAAACACAGCGGATAACATGTGTATAAGCTGTTCTGGTATGTCTTTATCCATCTTTTGAACGCGTATAAACCGAAACTTACATGGAAGCTTCCCTAGATTCAACCCAAAACGGAAAGCATTTAATCAATTTTATTGACGATATATGTCGTTCCGCCAGATAGAATGCAGCTTCTGCCCAAAACATGTTGAAAATTAAGTACATGTAAGCGCCAGTCTTTGTCATAACCTGGGATTACAATATACATCAGGTCATAACACATGGATCAGTTTCGTATGTTGTATTTAATGCGCTATTCTTTGGTAAGATTAAGTTTGGAAGTAACTTAACATAAATTGTACGGACACCCACAGAAAGAACCACTAGCACAATAAACCACGAGATATAATCGTTTTACTGAACATTTAAGCCGGATAATAGAACCCGTTTTGTTAACTCCTGAACACAATCATATAATACTTTTGTTATGTAGGAGGCGAGTTGACTCTGTGGCCAGCTTTAACTACAATTATATGACAGCTTACTGGGCACTTATATTAAATGATGATGGAACTTAAATGAATTATAAAGAGCAGCAAAGAGTCCCTGGTTCTGAATCCACAACAATTGCAATAGCGACAATTGCAATAGCGACATTTGTGTTTGCGACATTTGCTCTGGCGACATTTGCTTAGGCAATATTTCCTATGGCAATATTTGCTCTGACAATTAATCCTATGAAAATGGCTACTGCGCTAATAGTCATAGATTTTTTTATGTTCGGAAACATGTAACTATACGATATTTTTCAAATTTTGGTAATAATTTCAATAATTTTAATTTTAATTTCGTACCTTAGAAAAATTACTAATGTAGCACTAGAAGGGTTCATATTTAGACAAATACATTTTTGATTCACATTAAACCAAATGATGCCTTGTTGTCTTGAATTTGTAAGTGTTTATAGCTAACAAATTACTTTGGCTGTACATAACTCCGCAAGTATGTCTACGTGCAGTGAAGTAGGTGTATACAGCTCTTACGGAAGAGTCGCAAAACGGGCGACATAGTTATGCTACAACAATAGGTGGTTGTATATAAAGCATCTTTAAACAAATAGAACTGTATGGCGGATTTACTAAAGAACACAACCAATTTATATGTGTTAATATTTAAATCTCTACTTGCGTGGCGCTTTGATACTCAGCCAGAAATAGCTTCATGTGAATGATTAAAAGGGACTATACCAGTACAGAAAGGGTAAAATCACACAATCAAATATATGTCCTATTTTATGAATAAAACATTATGAACTTCGGAAACTAGATACCTAAAAAAACATACGTGAACACTCTATTTAAGAATTTTAAGCGCATTGGTAAACGGTTAATTGGCATCTGAGGAGATTACTGCCTGGGAAGCCACAAAGTATGGAAATGTCTTTGTCGTTATGAATTGATTTCACTATTACATTCAATAGATTAGCTGCACGTAAAGATATAATAAGCCACAGGTACACGAGGCCGTAATCCCGGAAGAGTAATTAGATCTAAGGCTTTGAGGAATCGACGAGCACCACAGGGAAACGTTTAATAGAGGAACTAACAAGCTTAAACATAGATCTAAGTACAGGAGCTTCCTGGTCCCAATGTATTACAGGCCCATAGCAAGCCCACGTTCAGTATAGTTGCTTTGTTAAGGTACCTCCATATCTTCAGTGAATTGCATTTTTTTTCTCTTTCTTAAATGAAATAAAATTTTCCAGTGAGAAATCAATTTTCACGGTAAGCTTGTCCTAGTTGAAGAGTTTTTTTTTAATTGGCGACCTAAAGCTATAGCCTGGTTGGATAAAACAGCAATACACGTTGTTAAGAATAAGTTAACTTATCTAGTTAATGGTAGTTTTAGAGTTTCTTCTCAATCTCCAACAATTACACAGGTATTACCCGTGTGTATTCAACAATTACACATACATTACCAGTCTCTACAACACTGACACATACATTACCAGAGTCTCTCTAACAATAACACATACATTACCAGAGTCTCTCCAGCAATTACACATACATTACCAGAGTCTCTCTAACAATAACACATACATTACCAGAGTCTCTCCAGCAATTACCCATACATTA
>JAQQZZ010151819.1:0-26665 GCA_030265115.1 Mopalia vespertina | reverse complement strand
CCAACCAACCAACCAACCAACCAACCAACCATCCAACCAACCAACCAACCAACCAACCAACCAACCAACCAACCAACAAACCAACCAACCAATCAATCAATCAATCAATCAATCAATCAACCAAATCAATCAATCAACCAAGAATCTATAAATAAATCAATCAATCAATCAGTTATTCAATCAAACAATCCTAACTTCAAGCCGCCTTATTTACGGTAAAGGTCCATATATTGACACTTAAGACACTTCAGCTGTCTAGAATGTCAAATAGGGTAGCTCAGCTGTACAGACATTCTTCTAGGCTTGTTCCAAGATGAACTGAGTTTAAGTAATTAATTTTGCAAGGGCATTTGTATTTTTAGAGCGGACGTAAGTAGACTTTTCTCATTAACTTTACCAGATCTTTTCAAAAGATATACATTTTTATCTAGAGCCTATATTACGCTATAGCACCCTTCAAAAGCAAGAATTCCCCATGAAAAACATCTCTATCTCGACCAACTAATGGATGGTGGAGACAAAGAGCATAGTTTATTTCGCATTTCGGAAGGAGTAAATTGTGGGTTCGTATAAAAAAGTTTATTCCATTATGCTATAAAGAATTTTAATAGCCATTTCTCCTTTCCAGTGCGCCATGAATCTCCATCAGTGCACCGGTTAATACCGGATTACAACCCCCAAGTGGATATGGGACAGACTTAGAGAGAGTAGAACAGAGGATTAACATGGACAGACTCGTTGAGTGTCTATTCAACTATTCACCAAGGCAATATTATGGTTTTGAAACTCCACTTTGCAATATTCTTCTTATTTATATCGTGATTAGTGAACAATGTCGTTTTTCTATACCAAATTTGACAATTTCAAGCCCGGAGAGTTCGGAACAGTATGGTGCTTTTCGAAACGTGACCTCAAAAAGTTTAACTTTATTCGAAACATGCTGAACAAAACTGAGTTTTCAGTGAATAACTTAATATAGTGAAGCCGATTAGATAATAAGCCCAATAAATATTGCACACCTATAGCTGAACCGTATAATTGAAAGGTAAATGAGTACGTATCTTGCTCTTAACGTACATTACCGGCATGATTACACCCATGTCTGGGTTTGCACCCCCACAAATCGCGTTTCAGCATACCAGATTACGATCCATGAATATAATAGAAACCTCCACGAGTACACCGACCCAGAGTGTAGCGACTCGGGGATTAAGCAGGGATCTCGGAAAGTATAACAACCCACATCTTCTCGAGACAAGGTGAGTCACGATGTGAAACTAGATTCCTCCCCGAGCTTGTGGAGACATTATCGCTGCATCGGGAAGATGACAAGCCCATGAATATGCCAAAAACCTATACGAATGTATCAACCTATGAATACTCCAAAAACCTGCATGGGTATATCCACCCATGAATATACCAGATAGCTGAGTGTATCAAGACCTATGCCGTAGAAATCTCCACGAATATCCCACGTATGTCACAGAAACCTTCATGGCTATACCAAGTTCTTGGCCCCCTGTCTTTTTATTGTGGTTTTAAAGTGCATGTCACGAAACCATCGATATTCTGCCAATAGCAGTATTTCTGTCCGCACTATCACGACAGTGCAGTGTCTGCACCTGTTTTCATGTATAAAAGCTTGTCTAACTGAGATAGAGGATTTAGCGAATTCGAGTCATCCCAAGTTCTAGGATTCCCGGCGTCTCTGTAGCCCGGGTCGAATAATAGACGTTAGTGTAGGTTACATAGAAAGAATGCCGGTATACAATGAAGACAAGAAACTAAATCATTATAATTCGCCAGTGGGTAGCTGCCCTGACAAGTCTCAGCAAACCCAGAGTTATTTCTTTATAATAATAATTCATGGGAAGAACATACTCAAGGTATTGTTCAGAAATTGTACTAAACATGTATTTCTATAGTGTTACAAGATACGCTGACAAACAGTCTAACTTTCTATACGAAAACCTATTCCTGAATCTTGATTTTATGCGCTGTCAATAGCGTACACACTAGACTGGCCACGCAGAGTTGATCAAAGGAATTAAGAACCAAAACCTACATAAATAAAACCCACAGATTTGTTGTTAACATAAAAGAGCTAAAGAACCATTAGCTTTGTAAATCTGTTCTCAATCATCACGTTTTTTTTTTATATAAGCCATACGTGCTAATTTGTTATCCCTCGATTTTCCTCCAAAACCCAAGCGGGTGGAATATTCACATTAGGTTCCCACAAACGGACAGTTTTAACCAGTTTATATTTCCATTTATTAGCTAATGGACTGAATCAAAATAGTAAATTATATATATATTATATAAATATGTGGGAATATTGACTTATAGTTGGGATTGGGGTACGACAAGGGATCCATGCAGAACGCCAAAATAACCAAAAAGCACAAAATAAGTTTTGTTTGTTTGATTGGGGTTTTATGTCGTACTCAAGGGTTTCACTTATATGACGACTTGCCAGCCCAATGGATGAAGGAAACCACCCGTGACACCACGCACTGGCCACAAAATAAAATAAGAAGGCCTGTTGGCGATATAGGCCGACATTTGCTGCTGGCGCCGAATAGTTGCTTGATTCTGAAGGTTTTGGATTCGATTCTCGGACGGGTGTTAACCTGCAAAATTGTTTGAACTTCAATCTATTCAAACTTAGAAAGTGTTATCCCACCATAATTACGAAGTACGGTTAACAGCTAGGCGCACAAATCATTTAGCCTAAAATAAACCAAATGTGATCTCCAGCTCCTATAACGTTATTAATTCTTTTCAACTATATAGCTCCAAAAAATATATTATGGGCTTAATTCCTGAAGACGGTGGTAAACTGGTTTTTGTTTTTATTCAATATAATGAAATTGATTTTATGGACGCTGACATGCTGTGAGATCATCCCGTATAAATGTTAATTCAATTCCTTTCAACCGTTTCTCTTCATAAATTCCCAGTACAATTGTTCAATCTTTAATGCATGAACTAGATTGTTTAGTTACATAATGTCTACTCCTGAGGCACTGATTTGCATATATTGACGAACACAATTCAATATAAATATATGATGACAAATTGTTAAATGGCCAGTCTTTCCAGAGTTGCGCATGTGTCCCAAGCAATGATAACAATTTAAAGTCACGCGTAACCTTGGGAACTGTTTATACACAACTGAGAACATCATATATCAACCAGCTAGTTGAATCCCCAGATGGAGTTCAACGATAAAATTTAGAGACGACCTTAATCAAACAAGAAAAAAGTGGATCTGACAAGTCTTGTTAGTTTGATTTATACACTAGTTTTATCTTTCAAAGCGAACTGAACTGAATGAACACATCTTCACTATTTGACTTACGGACAGAAACGTCCCCTTTTGACAGCCAGCTAAACTAAAATAACACGTTGTCATATATGTTCTGTGGGTAGAATTTCAAGAAAACAATATTGTCTA
This sequence comes from Mopalia vespertina, assembly GCA_030265115.1. Classification (NCBI taxonomy): domain Eukaryota; kingdom Metazoa; phylum Mollusca; class Polyplacophora; order Chitonida; family Mopaliidae; genus Mopalia; species Mopalia vespertina. The sequence continues at coordinate 23,205 of JAQQZZ010151819.1, read as the reverse complement.
AGCTAGAAGGCTGGCGGGTGTTTAAGGGTGATTGTTGGGGACTGGTATAAGACTTACATCCCCGGGAAAGGTGACATCCCCTTACTGACTGAATTTCTGTCCATTGTCATCAGATACGATGACAAATATACAAGGCACAGAACTGAACGTAGATGGGTGACTCGATAATGATTGTCATTCGCATATCTCTACAAAGTGGGTCTAAGTATAATAGGTATATTTATGGGGAGAGAGATTTACTACAGATGTATATGGATTTCAAATTCTCAAAATATTATGATCCAATAGGAGGTATAAATAATACAGGTGTATAAAAAAGTGACTCAAGTCGTTTTTCATGTTGTTATTGTGAAAAATAATACTTGAACACATGTCATCTTCTATAAATGAATTATATAGACTGGCATTCAGCAAATTAGACGAAATAATTATGTGGTATTTGACTGTCTATATACTGTCTGCAAAATTATGAAATGAAGATTATGTGCACCTCACCTGAACAGCGAACTTAAATAAATAAGATAAAATAATATGAAAGTTTTGTTAAAATATAGTCAGAAAATGATAGTAGGAATAAGGGAAAAGAGACAAAAATATTGATAACAAAAGGGACATAAAGCTAGAAACCAGAATGAAAAACATAATATTCTTTTTATGACGCACGTGCCAATTCAACGGCATATATTAAACTATATTATATCAAAAAAATGTATTAAACCAAGAGGGGGTGCTCTCTTGTCCCAGTTAATATAATTGTCAATAATAGAGCGCCTCATCTCGTCCACATGTTCGGTTTGTTTGTATTCAGTATAAGCCTGAACACGTGGATTACACATCGTCAGGAGGATGTTGAAAACCTGCAGATATATTGATATTATTATATCGTATATAAGATACAATAATAAATGCATGGTTCGTTTACTATGTGCAACGTTTTGACTAATTAAAGAACTTGAATAGCTACCATCAGTGTATTTTCCAAGACATTCTTTTCCAATACCCTCTTTGTGTGCAGTTGTGTGGAATGCAATCAACACAGATTGGCTTTGATAAAATTTTAATATAAAACCTGTCTTATTGTTATATACAAATAAACTATTTTACAGTAGTATATAGATAATATAATAGATACACCTGTCATGACTAAAATGAGCTTAACTGAAGTAAATGTATACTGTATGGTGCGTTCAAAATAAATTATACCATTACCCATACCAATTCTAGAATTAGATATATTTTGAAAATTGTATCTGGGATTTTATCTAGAACATGAAATGATTCATCGACATCCCTGTGCCAGTACGATTTTTTTTTAAGAAAAATATACATATACCTCCAAAAACTTGAGTAACACTCGTTAAGCGTCAGTCCATGTGGTCTGGAGATAAATTTCTTTACCGTTTAGCATTCCACAAAACTGTTAAGGCTGTCACTGTTTTAAACTTTAATAGCTAAGTTTTTTTAAATGTCAGTCACCGATTTGTTGGAATTTAAAATGACCGTGTAGATGTTGACCTGCGACCTTCAATCCATCACCTTTGGACAGGTATGAATGAACAGCAGTTTGTTAATAGTGGGCAAATGACAAGGTAACATAATAGCACAATTGTGAGAAAAAACACGGCACAAATTTGGTAACAATGGAACTATTAATAATAAACATAGTGGTGTAAATTTACCAAACACCTGTGACACTGTAAACAGTAGTTATACATGTAAATGATATATGTCTTTGATACGAATCTAGTGAATTAATGACATAATTAACAGTATTTAGAGGGATTGCATTGCAAGGTCGTAGATACGAATATGAAAAATACCACTGTATTTTCGTTATTTGACACAGTTTGGGTTAAGATTTATATGTTGATTGTATAACAAGTATGTTTGACAGAGGTACCGGAAGTCCCTAGAAGTATAATGTGCCTAAAATATCTTTACATATTGCGCTTACTAACGAGTATCGGCAATGATAATACGTACTCAATATGTATTAGTTCATGAACATGAGGTAAATAACAAATATAGCAATTACAGTTTTTTTAAAAACCGATATTAATATTGACACATAGTATTTCAAAAAACTTAAACATTTCAGTAAGCTGACCAATCTGGTACTAGATGTTAAGTCCTCTTAAACAACAGAATCAAATATACTATTACAAAATCAACATGTCGACGGAACTATTCTGTCTCTGTCTTTTTAGACTTTCAAATGAACATATTAGTGACAAAACTAGTATAAGATTTCACAGAGCAAGGCATGAACTTTATACAAACCCTGCATGCTAGCACCTACATAATATTCCACCCCCCTCCAGTCTGCCCCTTCAACCACTTTCGTGGCTTCATTGTATGCTTCTATTAAAGACCTATTGTTTTAAGGTCTAAAAAAATTAGATAAAACATGACAAATTTTGACGAGTAACTGACAGAGAGATGTCATACGAACACAATTAGCTAAATTAGACATTCGGGGTAAATAAGAAGCAAAACACTTTTTGCAAATAATTTTTTCGGCTCCTGATCACCTAAAATCTCTCGTCGTGTATACATATTTTGGCGCGAACTCTCAACAATGTTAATCGGCAAAATACTGAAAATTATCAGAAATATACTATTTATAGTAGGTTTCTTAGTCACATATACACTGAACATTTTATATGTGAATTAGGAGGTAAAAATCTACTAATCCATGAAATGGCCTGGAGGGACATTAGCTATCAAAAGATTTAATTCATTCGATTAAGGATTAGCGTTTTAGCTTTATCACGCTCTAAATGTTAAAATCAAAAATAACCGGGGACATGTTGTCTTGCATGGCTTAGATTTTGATTGGCAGATGGTTGTGTTGATTGACATATTTCTTGAATTAGAAATCAATCAACATATAAAGTGCTTGTTTTATGAACAAATATTGTCATATCTATACTTGAATATGTAAATGTTTTAATTAAAAATGTATTGTAAATGAATCCTAAAGGCGCCAACGTCAATGCATACAGCCTACGGATACAGCAACCAAAATCATATAGGTGAATGATTAGGCTAGTTTTGTTTAGACTGAACATGCAGACATGATAAATGTTGACTCCGGTGGTGGCAACAGAAAATGTGTGCGTGGGGGGAGGGGGGGGGGGGGGGCAAGCAAGTAAATGTTACAAATGGTTAAACGTCTGGGGTATTCAAGACACTCTGACAATGACGTTGCGTCAGTGTAGCAGTTCCTGGAAAACGCCGCCGTCATCTTATTGGAACCTACCTGAGCACGGCATTAAACTCCAATCATCTAATCAATCATTTACATCTGTATTTCATATGCGATCATTAAAAGGAACGTTTATAACATAAACACGTGTTCAGAGATAGATATGCCCTTATATACAATTGCATGGCACAACACATTTGTAATATTTTCTATAAGAAAAAATAAAACGTATTTCAGTGAATAAGAAAACAACATTTCGAAAGTTCACACAATTTTCAGCCCACTATAGTTCAGTAAGATTATAACGTTTGACTGACGACAGATTTAGTTGACGTCCCTTCACTGATATACCCATCTCCATTTCTTTTACATTAAAGTAAACGTGTTAATGTAACACCATATCTTGTTTTGGGACAAGACAAAGAGCGTTAAAAGAGAATACTATTAAGAAGACGTCAAAGAGAGACAAGTTAAAATGTGGTCTACATTGTCTTTTGAAACGTAATTGGTTTAACACTGCGGCGCTGATTAACGCGTTTTTGTGCGAATTCTTTTGATTAGAGACTTAGGAAACAACTAATTTCTTTGTTTTGAAATAGTGAGACTTCTCAATTGAACAACTTTCCTATTGTACTGAAGGTGAAAGGATCATAAATCTTACACTAGAATGTCACACTTTAGTCACGAAAACAGCCACGAGTAAATCGGTTTATTACTAACTCCTGACGCAAATGGAGCATGCAGGTATCGCATACAGGTGAACTATGTATGACACAAGCTACATTAATTCAATCAGTCTCCAGACAATCGCCACAGATCAAATGTATTTTTATTTTGCAATAATTGCCTACGGATAGATGACAATGAATGTTTAATTCGTGGAGAACTATGCGTCTTTTTTTGTTTGTTTTAAACTGGATTGTTTAAGAATCACAATATACTGTGCTGTTATATAATTTAAATTTGCTTTGAATGAGTCACGAGAAGTTGTATGATGGTTTCTGGCGGTATGACGGCCAAATAAACAGAATGCCTCTACACTCAAATCAAATAATTAAGTTAAGAATCTTCTCCCTTATCAAGATAATGTCACGCTGCAATTACTTCAAGGCGCCAAATAAATTAAAAAAAACGCCACAATTTTATTCACTTCGAAGCCACGGGGATAAGTGTAAAAATTAACCACATATGTTATGTTTACTATTACTCTTATAAGAATTAGGCCTAACTTACACAAATTTTATCTGAAAACTGTATATGCATAACTCTTTAATAGCCTGGAAAACTGAATATTTTCAAGATCAAATAGGCTAATTACCCCATGTGTTTACTCAAAATGATATATTTTATAAGGTAATTACAAGTTTTGAATAATAACTTTGACCAATGCATCGAATGAATATTAAAGACCATTAGTATTATTGTATATCCAAAGTAGTGGTCAAGCAGTTTTGTATACCACGAAGGGCAATAATAAGTTGGCGTTGTTATCAGTATAGATCTATAAAAGTCGTTTTGACAATACCATTCAATATGTAGCGACTGGTTGTGAATGGACGTTTAACTCATTTCCTCCCATTACAGTTCGATCAATGCTGATCATAAGATCGCTCGTATTTGATAAGTCGGTCATGCATTCTGGGCAGCACATCAGGAATATATCAAACCTCTGTCATGCTTCACTGCAGTATATAAATATTTAGGTTTTCGAGGTACAGATCAAAGTTCGCGCCTCGCAGATCACGTATAGGGTCGTATAGCACTGCCTCGAGTCTGGCTATATATACTGTAAATCATATATATATTTTATTTAGGAGCTCCTTAACAAAACTCTCCGCTTCCATTTTTTAATTGAATTTATTTGTACATATAAATATGTATGTATTACCAATAAACTATCATCATGTAACACTAAAAACTACGTTGTATTTTCAGTTGAATGTAGATCCCATCATACAAAAAAGTTGAAGAGAATATAACAGTCGACAATGCACCAACCAGTCGCATTTTGCTCCTATATTGACCCTGTCAAACCGATTGATTATGTTAAAGTCGATTTCCCCAAAGGCGCCATATTGAAATCAAAGCCAAAAGATCTTCCCTTTCGATTTAGGCTACAAAAGGCATTTTAATTAGGGTGTTATAAATGTATATCATAATGGATGTTCCTGCAAAAACGTCACAGTCTACAGACGCCGTAATTTAATTAATGTCTAAAGATCGGCTCACTTTGAACAAAGAACTATTGCAGCGAATGCTGTTCTACAACCGGTGTAGATCTATGCATGGGATTACAGCGTACACTGACACTGCGTGTCAACTTGCATAAAGCAATTTCGTGGTGGCAATTGTACGATGGAATGTGACAGCCGCCATCGTAATTTTATCATCACGCATGTCCAAAGTAATAACGTCCCATTAAACAGAGTGAAAAGATAAATTGGCTACTATACTGTCTCTTTCTTTGCTTGAAATCTGGCAAGCAAAACAAGTATATGTTAACTCATGATAAGGTAAAAAATAAAAATTACATTTATATAATTATGTTAAGAGGTCATATTATTGGGATATTTATCTATGTCTACCAACAAGTATATTTATTGTCATTATACAGCTTTAGCTGGCGCCCTTATTGTATCTTCAACAAAGCGATGTTAAGTTTGTCAAAAATGCATGAAATTCTTTTCAACATAAATCAAATGGTGCACATAAGGGGAAAATAAAATAAATGGATACCATATAATTAGGCGGAGGCCTGCGTTTGAATCCCAGTGGAGGCAAGCTAAAGTATTCTTTTTCTACATTAAAAATATAATTTTATCCGGATAATTGCCAAGGGAACATATAAATGACCATCAATCACTTCAACTAGGGTTTGATAACGAAGTATTTTTTGTGTCTTTAAAAAACTATATATTTACAATATTGTTGTTATGGGATAAAACTTTCTAATAGTTTCAACAGATTTTATTTTACAGAATTCTGAAGGCTGAAACCTGACAGGGAATCGAACCCACGACCCACGAGCAATAAACATGAAATTGCCAGTAGTAAATGCCTGCCACCTTGGCTGTTCAGCCAACCGGCCTGTTACAAATAGAAGGTTAACAACAGGATGGAGTCAAGGTGGCGGACATTCATTACCCCTCAGATAGGAGAGTGACACAGCTCCAAAAACAGAAAGCAATAAAATACTTTTTTTCTGGAACACCTGTATAGTTTTTGACAAAAAAACAGAAATATCAAAAATTAATTTAGTCAACTAGACCAACAATAAGAATTGTTGGGAATAAACTGATAAAAATTTGGTATTTAAGTTAAAAAATTCATTCATTCAAGATTTCCTGCACATGCATGTATCCTAAGTGTTCAAATTCACTCCAACATCCGTTTTTGGCAACTTAGACTTAAAAAAAAAAAAAAAAACCCACGCGAAACATTTTGTTGCATATCGTAGCCCGTCATATACTTGATGCGTACACATTAATATCAAAAATCACTATGGAAATCATCTAGATTTTTACGGGTATAAGTTTTTATGTTAAAATTGGCATTACTGGTTTAACATCACATAAAACAAAATATGACAGCTGCAAGACAAAACTAGAGCTTATGAAATACAATTTTACTTCACCTTCATAACCACTGGTAATTCTGTTTTTTCTTCCGCAAAAGCACAAGCTAAAGCGAATAAACAAGTAACCTGATGCAAAGTGTTCAATGTTAACCCCATCTGTATCACAATGTATAAGGCTAATTGCTCCGTCTTAGACCTACGTCCAGCCTATCTCAACCCCTGGTGCTAGGCCCACTGTTCAATTTCACCCCATGTTACGGTACCTAACTTTAACATCCATTGTCTACAAATCTATAAATTTCCAAGTATAACATCTAATGAAACTATAAAGATTTGCTACCTATAGAAACAGTTACATCTGTTCAGAAGATTGAAATTATTCTCTCTTCATTTATTCAAAATATATAAAACAAATAAACTCACATGTGTCCAACTTCATTTTCGTCTGTGATATAACGTCAAGTACTGCTTCATATGTTGATTATAGTACGACTTACATTAGAACCTTAATCGATGGGGTGTTCTACAAAGCCAGTAAACATACCTACTTCGGTATCAAAAGAGATCATTACAAATTGCCTGTTCGTAGATGCAGTACATTCTATATATTCTGTATGATTCGCAAGCAAAGAATGTTTACAAAAATGTTTTCATTTTGGACAAAGCAGACGACAGACAATTTTAATTTGTAATTGATTGCGTTTTTTAACCTCTGACGTCAGAGAGTTCCAGAAAGCTGATCTGCATCTTGTTTGACAGGTGTCAATAAAAAGGACACTGGATTCTATAACAGCTTATATGTTGATGTCTGTCGTTATTGATTCAATACTTATTTGCTTTTTAATGTCTGTATTTTAGTAGGCATTTAATAATTTTAATTATTGTATACTTTTTGTTTTAGAAAAAATGGATTACACAGTTATAAAGACATTTACAATACTGCTGAATGTATACTAATAATCGAACAAGGCACACACTAGATTTAGTTAACGTCACTGCAGTCAATACTATACACATGTGTATATTTCAGTGTTTCACTATTCATGCTCTGTGAGACGATGGATATCATTTACTTGCTCTCGTCGAATTGTCTTAACTCTATGGTCGTTATGTACACACACAGTTATGATTATATCAAACACACACAGAACAATACGCATAGCATTCAGTCTGAACTGTGATGAAAATACTTTGACAATTGTTGACAGTATCTACTCACAGGTCCCTGTTACTACAGTTACTAAATATGTTTAATAAGGAATTAAAACTCATTAGTTGTGTTTTCAATTTCAATTATAGGGGTCACCAGAAAAAGTTAATTGTGAAATTTCTTTTTACAAACACATTGCGGTAACAGTGGTTGTTTTTTTTTAAATGTACTTATCGTGGTACGTATTTTTGCCCAACTAACACGCCAATGTCTTTATACACAAAGAGACCATTTGTTTTGAAGTAAACTGCATTTTTATATACATGCATGCATACTCTGAGATGTTGCATGTAATTTATATAATAAATGCATTCAAATCATGTTATATGTGTATTTTGGGGTTTTTTTGTTGATAGCCGTTGAATCAAACGCGATGGTTAACTTTGATCGAAGGTCAAATGTGAGCTAAATATTAGAATGTATGCCTATCAAAGCCGATTGCATATCAATCTGCGGTCTACGTGATCACATATAATTAAGGGGAGATAATAATCGCTATTATAAAATGTTGGCCTTTATGTCTAATTGTCTCCCTTGAGCCATCGTTTGTTTAGCTGCAAACTGCAACAAAGTCATCCGTGACCATGATATAAATTCAGAATCAAACCCAATTGTAAGCGTTGGGCTTGGATTAAGTATGGAATGGCTTTCTATTTTGATTATTTTGACGTATTTGACTTACGTATACTGACCTTCAACAATAAAACAATATATACGTTGAATGTGCTTTCAGTAATTAATCCTTAGCCTACATGTAAGTACGGCGTTACACCCCAATCGATCAAATCAAATCAATAAATAATCTTGATTAGGCCTAGGCCTATATGTCTCATCAGAAGTCTATTAACTAATAGACAATATACTTCTGATTTCATGTTATACGTACTCTTTCTTAAATAGCCTATATAACTCATAGTGTCAGAGAACCAGTATTTTTAAGTGATGCAAATGCCTTTTAAATTGATATATATATATATAGGGTCTTAATTTAGTCCATAAAAATATTTAATTTCTTTATATTCTAAGGTAACAAAAATCGACAAAAGAACCATTCGCTCAATCGGTTGTTATAGCATCAGGGCAAAATAGTTAAAAGACAGCTATGCTTTTTAAATGAAAATATTGAAAAAGTCGGCGAATTAAATAACTCAAATATATACGTACATGTATATGGGCCTATGTTACATAATTTTTATTTTACGAGAGAATAGACAAAAACGAAGGTGAACCTTTCAGAAAAGGAAAATGTATGGAATTTGGTAACTGTCTAAGGATATATTTACATTAAATACACCTTGTATGATGAAAATCACAATATTATTACGGTGACAATCTCGCTATGATGCATGTATAGCTGGTACCGCTTAATTGTGAAAGGCAGTGTGTGTAAACTTATCATTTGTCTGTCTTATACAAACAATGATATGAACTGATATTCCAAACGAAGATGTAAAAAAAAGAAAAAATAATTTTTTAGTACCGTATAGATAACGGTTTTCTTATGAAGAATTTATAGTAGGCCTACTTTGGAAGCTAGTCCGAGGGGCTCATACTTTTAAGCCGTTTAAGCCATCGGGCATTATCAAAAACAAAACATCAGAGGCACTTGGGTTATTTGGAAACTGCATACAGTTATTATACTTATACCGGTAATGTGCTTGTCAAAAAAGAAAGCGTCGAAGAAGCCAGCTACTGATCGAGGTCACATGACCACTTGACTGACAACAAGTATGACTGCGGTGTCTATGGAACTTCTGACACTGACGATTGTATTTGTAGAGATTTTACAGTGTCGTCGCTTTAACGTGTTATCCTGACGACGGGATAGAATGAGAGAAGTAATGTGGAAGCATCACATACGATGATCAAATCTGGATCACGATTTCCTGATGGCAAACCGGACGTGGACAAGGCCAAACGGATCTACAGGTCTGTTGCAACAACAACAACAACACTTATATTGTGAACTTTTCAATATTTTAGTGTATTTTGTGAATTCTATAAATAATTTTCTAATAAACTCGTACATTTGAATCGTTTTTTATGTCTATCTGTCAAATATCTTGTCCCTTTTCTGGTCTTAAGATTGACTCTAACTTTATTGGCAATTTGCATTAAATTGTAATGGGCCTAGATGGTCGCAATAAACAGTAATTAATTGCAGAGACAAAAAGCGTTACATCAGGTATGGCATCTCAATGAGCAGTCAGTGTTCAATGGAGTGTAGCTTTTAGATTTGTTGACCGTAAATAAAATACAGCACTGAAAGGATTATGTCAAATATGGATTTCTAAAACAATTTTTGAATTTATAATTTAGAACCAAGTATCTGCGCCCTGATATTTCCCTACAACTCTGCCATTGTCAGTTATGAGGGTATCATGTACAAATCGTATAACCAAAATACAGTCATCACAATAATTACAATAGCTGTGAATAGAGATTGCATTAAATCATATTGTATTCATGAATGTCCATTTAGCACTGTTGTTAGTGACAAATTATGCTAAAACATAAATGACTACATGTACTATGATTTTTGTATTTCTGAGATTTATCCATTTTCAAGGACATTACGCCCACTTCCGTGGTTTACTGCTAGTTTGTGTGCTTAATAATCCTACTTCGATTAACCGTTCACAGGATCAGGTATATGAGTGAATCACTTGATGTGACTCGGGCAATTGCAAGGGTGGTTTTTACAAGGTTTCCTCTCGGTTTTCCACTGTAATTAGATAAGCAACAGTGAGAAGTGGATAATCCGTTCTCATATAAGTGAAATACCCTTGAGTACAAGGTTAAACCCCAATCAAACAAACAAACAAACAAACAAGGACATTACAGTTGTAAACAACTGAGTATCTTTCAAACATCTGTAAGCTTATATTATGAGCTGTCTTTGTACAAATATATGTTATCCCTTTTTCATGGTGAGAACCATGGCACCTCAAACATGTGAAAATATTTAGTGACAATAAGTGCTTGTACTGTGCCACAGACACAAGTGTAGTGTATAAAGGCTAAGCTAGAGGTCTTCAGGAGTTCATTACACAGGTAGAACTGTAGTTATGTTTTTATTTGTATACCAGAGCTGCAGTGGAGACAGTACGCCGTCTGGATGCTATACCACGTCAGAAGAAGGCCTATAGAGATGTCTTCAGACAGGATGCTGTGGGACTTAGAACAAGGTTTGAATTAAAATTTTCAACTTTGATGTTAAAATATATTTTACCATAAGGATCATGAAAATATCGTGTATGAAATTCAAAATATTTTAATTTCTTAATAAGCTGTGCTTAAGAAATTTATTATGAAAGTATTTTCAATACAATAATGAAGGTTACAAAAAATATGTCATTCACTTTATAATTTATTAACTCAAAAGGATACTTGTAAACTAAGCTTTAAGTAATGATAATTTAATTTAAAGGTAGATTGATTTTGTCTTTGCTTATAACAATACTCTGCTCAAATAAAGTGTTTATATAATAGAAAACAATAAACAGTGAAGTTTGAATACCATATTTATTTTTGAGTGTTTGATGAAAGAGATAAATAACAACATGCATTGAATAAAGCATTGTGTCAGTTATTCCTTCCACCATTCACAAGAGCAATTAAAGTTTGCTGTGCACTTGATGTTTTTTTGTTCTAATGTATAATAAATTCACTTTTTATTATTTTTTTTCAAACTTTCTAAGATAGTTTAAAACCTGATGATTTGGAAACAGCATAATGTAGAGTTATTCTAAATGGCCATATACTGTGTAAAGTAACATGGAAACGTCCCATTTTCTCCAAGTCTTATCCAAATGCAGGGTCCTGTAAGAAGAGAAATTATTTGACCCAAAACTATTGGACGTGAAAGTGACAGTTCTACTGTCTTAAAAAATCCATTTTATGGATGTGTTGTCGTTGGAGTATATGGCCAACATACAAGTGAATTACCATAGATGATAGAACATGCCATAAACCCCTGTCAGTCAGAATGTAGAAACAAAACATGTATATCAACAAAGTTATTTCATGACATTAAAATGTCACTTTAAAACTGAAAACCTCTCTGGCTAAGTGCAGTTGTTTTCAAGCGTAACAATGCTTCACATGTTGGTTGTGCTAGTGTCAATTATTGTTGGAATACACTGCTATCATATTAGTGAAATACCATGAAGCAAGGCATAAAACGCCAATCAATCAATCAATTAAAACTACAAGTATTCCTGATTTTCCATGTACATAAAAACGTTTTAAGAAATAATAAGAAAGCAAATAAACACTTTTTTATAGGTTGAAGGAGTACTGTGAACGTCTGATGTTCTACGACCCAGCATTGTACGGACGTAAAGCAGAGGAAGTTTTATGGAGGAAAGTGTTCTATGATATTATACAGCTTGTCAAACATAACAGGCGGGTAAGTTTTAATTATATAGAGATTTCCTTTAACAATGGTCTGCTTATAAATGATCAGTCCCAGGGTAAATGAACGAGTGTCTTTCATAATCAAAAATTAATTATTTGCAAAACCAAAGCTTGAAAGGAATGGAAATCAGCTGAGAGAATATGTTGTTTATTCTTTCTTGATAAAGGTTTCTTCTCTCACCAAAGTTGGACAAGAGTTAGTTCCCTTTGGCTGCTGACAGTAGACAGCATGGATTGGCCGGAATTGGAATATTCCTCTTTATCTGGTTTCCTAACACTGACACCCCTGTCATATAATTAAAGCAATCTTTGGTACAGTGTAGGAAACTGAACAAACAAACTTATTCATTCTTGATAAAATTAATATTATTACCACTAAAACATTAGTTGGTATAACTAAACGATTGCCCGATTGGCAGGGGCGACAAAATATCTGCCTGGGGAACTTATCTCATATTTGTGTGACCTGATTTTGAAACTTACAATTGAGTTTTAAATCATTGGTCTGGCTCATATTACCTATGGCCGTAATGTTTTCAGTCTTACAGAAACAACTTACTGTATGTTTTGAGTTACGATATATTTGAGAACCAGGGGCTAAGCCAGAAATCAAGTATGGTGTCCAAAATGGTCATTTTGCTTCACATTTCAAATAACTGGGTGTCCAATTTCGACAGTTTTTCTATATCCTGCATGTTAAAGTTTCTTAAAACAGGGTGTCCAAATGAGGCAATTGGTTACTTCAGGGTGTCCATTTGGACAGGTGGACGGGTGTCTGCCTAAGCCTGTGTTGAGAACACATGATTACATGCATTGGAATATAAAAATTCTATCTTTATTTAGCAAATAATATACATGCACAAAAATAAAAAATACATGTAACAGTCTGTTTGAAATATGACTAAAATAGGATATTACATCATTGAGGTCAGCTGTGGAAATCAGAGATGATCCCTAGATGCTGTATTAACATGATTCTCATTTCTCAGTTTAATATATAGCAATTATTTAAAGAAAGATGAGAGGCTGCTGACAGTTGAAATTGTAATGACCAGATAATACTTACTTTAAATCATATGTAAAGAAGAAATCTCGGACATTTAGAACTCTTGTCAGAATAGCTAGAGTTGACAGTTTGTTTAAAGCACAAATGCCTTTAGTCTTTCATTCCTAATGTCTTGTCTTATACAAAAATATCAAGATGTAGGCCTATGTTTATGTTTTGCCTAGAATCATATTTAAATATATATTAAAAAAGTACTTGAATTTTAAGTTCAGGTTTTCAGTTAAGAAAAATTGGTACACTACGCCCTTCAGCACTTCAATGCATAATCATTTTATAAATCAGATAAGCTGTATTGCATTTTGTTTTTATTTTTGTGTTTGAAAGGGTAAGATTTTGAATGATTTTTGGAGAGAAAGAAAAAGAACAAATTGAAACACAGTTTTAAACGACTAATGAAACCGATAGACTAATTGATGATATATTTACCATTGACAGCATATCCATCCCAACAGTTCTGTGGAGAATGCCTTCAGGACTCATCTGGCTGCAGCTACAGGCTATTATTATCATCTACTCTTCAGACTTCAACAGGAATTCTCACTTCGCTTTGATGGAATTCTTGACTTTTATCTTCTTCCTCCTTCTACACCAGGTAGGTCTCCAGTTAACATTGATCGGGGGAATTTATATAGAAGATTAGATAATTACACACAATGCCCTGGCATCATCGAATTTGTTAATATCAGTTCAAGTTTGAATTTGAAGGGCGACTGTTTACTCTAGCTTCTGAAAACTTCTGAGACATACAGAAGTGAAAAGTCAACAAATTTTTATACAAGTTTTAAAACATTTATTTACCCCTTTACATTTACTTATAAGAATTACTTATATTTCAGGTAACAAGTACCAAAACCACAGAAGGAAGGAAGGAGACAAGGCAATTAAAGAATGGGCCACAAAGGCTTGCCATAGGTGCCTCGTTTACTTAGGAGATATAGGTACTAGGGTATAAATCATACTGGCCCATGCTGTTTAAAAGACTATTAAATTTAATCCTGGATCAAGTAAAATCAATCCCTGTTTATAAAGGCCAAAATTTAAACCTGCATTAACCTGGATTGTTGATTTAATCTGCTATAAGTGACTTACCTTGGTTTTGAGCAATGGAACCTAGAGCTTTCTCATTATCACCTGCCCAATAACAGTAGTGCCGTTTTAATATTGTCACAACATATTTTGACTGAAAGACAAATTAATGGCACAGATTGATCACTAAGAGATGTTTTCTTATGTAAATTTTCATTTTTTATTTGTGAATAGCTCGGTATCAACAGGCATTTGATGAGGGATTTAGCTCTGTTACTGCAGAAAGATACTACTACCAGGCAATAGCACTATTCCCTGAAATTGGTGAGTGGAAGAATCCTATATAATAATTACTTTGTGTGGCTGCTTATTCAGTACTGGACTGCTGGACCACTTTCAATATACCACGCACGTTTTTTTTTGACTGGATGCTTTTCTTGAGATTATAATGATTGAATATACAGGCCTGTGCTGTAATCTTTTTTGGCATAACCTTAAAGTCGGTCATCTAAAATTTTGTGAGGTAACCTAACATTTGATGTTTTCCCATGGTTTGCTGATTTTTTAAATACATACATGTTCCTTTGTGTAAAATATAGCAAATTTGCTTTAAAATACAATCTTCATTGATTATCAGATGACAAAATTTTTCAAAATCAATAGGAAAATGCAAATTTAGACTGCAAAAAATTTGGGAAACCTATAAAATCTGTCCTCCTAAACTTAGTCTGCATAACCATGGGGAGACCCCGTTCTGTGTGTTCTCCCCAACAGCAGAGTCCGGAATATAATGTTAACACCATTGAATCAAACAAACAGAACTACATGTATCAACAGACTTATTCTTCTAATGTAATGAAATATGACCCAGCTTATTTCTGAGACAAAAAGTGAACAGATCAATTTTTCTTGAGGTGAAATCTGGCCAAACTTATGACTAATTTCTTTTTCATCTGATATGGAAATTTACTTCACTATCACTACAATGGAACTATGGGTGATTGGAGGGAGCTTCCTGTTGCCCTGGCTCTATCAGAGCTTAAGGGGAACAGGCTGATCTGTTTGTGATGTCTTTGTATTGTCCTGTGATTGTCCTGTCTTGTCTTTGTTTGTTGCCAGTTGTGTAGAGGGTGGTTTCCTTCACCCATTAGGCTGGCACATCGTCATATGAGTGAAAAAACCTTAATAACGGTGTTAAAACCCAATCAAACAAACTACAATGAAACTAACTAAGTGTTCAGTGAAATTTCTCTGAAGCAGTAGTGATTTTATTTCTTTGATAAGAATTCTAGTTGGAAGGGAGTCAGTTTTGTCTTCTGTAGGTAGAGGGGTGTGAAATAAATGCAATAAAATCTTCACCAAAATTGTCCAGATTGAATTTTGTTATATAATTTTGATGAGGCTGAAGTGCATATAATGGTGATTGAGGGACCTTCAGAAAGTTTTAAAAGTTTGACTGAACAATATTAATTACCATGAGCCATTTTAACATATAATGATGGACTCTAATAACGAAAACTGTACTAAACCACAATCTGTGTAATATTAATAAATATGTAGCTCAGTCGGTAGAGTGTTCGGGCCTGTAACCCAAAGGTCCCGGGTTGGAATCCCATTGGAGGCAAGCAAATTTTTCTTTCTTCATTTATTCAAAATATAATAAGAAACTCCTATCTGCAAGTTTATCTAGAACATGAGATGATTCATCAGTTTTAATCAATCAAGATCCCTTTGTCAGTGTGATTAATTTTTAGAAATGTAATTGTGTATTTTTGTTTTGTACACAGGTATGCCTCAGAATCAGTTAGGAACTATGTCAGGTTCAAGACATTATAGTTGTGATGCAGCCTTTCATTACATCAGGTGGTAAGTTGTCAAAATGATTCCCACTGATCTTCAATATTTTAGTTATTTCAATAAAGCTTTCTGGAAATTTAAATATATATCAAGATTTTGCTTCATATTTGTCTTTACAACTTTTATACATGAGATTTGATTGAATGAAATGAAAATTACTGTTTCATTCTTTTGGGATGATTTTTGTCTCCGTGGTTTTCCCCCACCAAGTTTTCCAGCCAGCGCCAATTATGCCCATAATCATCTTCCTTGAAATATACTATAGAATGACCTTAGACACCAATCCAGGATAGAAAGAATGTAACAATGGCATCTTTTGTCTCACCAAGATTTAGAAAGTATCATTAAATATTATTAATGTCATTTTGATGGACCTGGCTGTAAATAAAATGATAGGGTGTGTTTTTGTGTTTAGTTTTTTTAAGTATCTTAATTTTAGGAGGTAATAAGTTCTGGGACAGTAATATGGTATTTGACTTCATTCTGTTTAGCCTGGTCTCTGAACTGTCCTTTGAGGGAGCTACAGGGAACTTAGATAGACTGTTTGAAAAGATCACCAAGCGCTTCCATGATTTAACTGTGAATACACCAAGAGATCTGCCCCCATATTTACAAAGGTATAGTATAAAGCGATTCTCACTTTGTAGTCTGACAATACATCAAGGTCATATAGATCACAGGATACTTTTTCACACTATTCTTTAAGAGAATGGGGTTTCATTTGCGTACTAAAACACCAAACAATACACTACAATCTTCACCATTTCAATTGAATTTTGGGATATCCTTGTGTCGTGTCAATGTCCTATGAGTGTGAAATAACCCTAATAAAATATGGTGTTAAATGTCAATCATACAACCAAAATCCAGTGCAATAGGATTAAAATGCAAATAATGTCTCTCTGGTTGGAAAGTGCTTATAACAACCGTAACAGAAATTTGTAAAAAAAAAAAAGAACCCCTTAAAGTTTGACCATAGGAATAACTAACATGTGAACCTATAAGCTGATTCAATACAGAGGTACTAGATGACGGAATTTGTGGTCTATGTTTTTGACTGTCACTTCCACGCCATCCACATACCTGTAGCTAATCGGTATCGGCCTTCTAATTGGCTAAAACTAGAACTCTCAGATGGTGCAGTTTATCACAAAACTTGGTATTAACTATAAAATGTTGATAAAATTGTCAAAAAAGTTTAATTATGGTCTTACTGGCGGGTGGTTGGAGGGAGCTTCCTGTTGCCCTGTGCTATCTGAGCTAAAGAGTAACAGGAAGCCGATCTGTTTGTGATGTCTTTGTATTTGTCCTGTGATATTTTTGTTTGTTGCCAGTGGTATCAGGGGTGGTTTCCTTCCCTAATTGGGCTGGCACGCTGTCATGTGAGTGAAATAACTTTAAGTACGGTGTCAAAACCCCAATGAGAGAAACACAAGGTGCCCCATTGTCTTAATCTGTCCTAGGCCAACCAGTGATTGTGTATTACACCTGGTCATCTGACTCACTTTTCACTATACAATATCAGCTCACCCACCAGCCCTGAGATCAAACGACCCACCACTTTTATTTTCGAAAAGTTTTTAGTTTCTCCTTAGCTCCAACATTGATAGAGTACATCCGATGGGATTAAGTGAGTCATACTCACCTCTTGTATATTTCTATGTTACATTTTATTTTACACTGTCCGTGATAATAGCTATTTGAGCTAATGTTTTATTGTTCTTAAAATCGAAAGAAAATAAAGTATCTTATGTTATCTTTATTCTGGCACATCAGACTTTGGCTTGTTCTACAAAGAAACGGATTTAGCTCTTGAAAACAGTTCATAATAAATTAATCTGAGTTGTTACATTTAATAGAGAATAATGTGAGCTTGTGGAAGTTTAAAAGATTTTCAAAGTTTATAAGATGATTCTAACAAACTTTTAACTGAGATCATTCTACGCCAAATTTAGACCAAAAGATAACACTGCTCTGAGTTCAAAGCTTATTCTAGCAATGCTGTCTTTACTAAGCACTGGAGGAATATTAACTTTCAGAAATTATGGAAACATTTCACATCTTGGTTGTTCTAGTGTCAATTATTGTTGGAGTACGCCACCGTCATTTAAGTGAAATACACTTAAGCACGGCGTAAAACACCAATCAATCAATTCTTATTCTGTTAGATAAACTTATTGATTTGGTGTTACATCTAATCAGCTTTTAGAAATTAACCAACACTTATGTCACTATGAATTTGATTATTTACCATTTAAGTAATCTGTGTCAGATATTCACAAATTGTATTTCACTAGATGTGACTGTTCCATGTTAACTGCAGATTGATCTACTTATTGTCTGTGCTATTTCAGACAGAGGGATGTCAGACGATTTCTTGTGAGGTTTATGTACCTGTTAAACATTTTCTTTAAGAGCCCACAAAGGTAAGGGTTTCTCTTAGCGGTGATATATATTGTCCGTTCAAATTGTCACATGTTTACAATAGGTTAAAAATGTGTGACAAATCTCATAAAATAAAAAATGTATTAACCCCTCAAAAAAGAAGGAAAAAGATAGAAAAGAACCTGTGAAGATGTCTACTGAGGGTCTTTGACCAGATCCAACTCAAGGCTGAGCCGGGAATAGCCTTCAGTGATTGGTATACGAGGGAGTCAAAGGGTGTGGCTCTGGCAATTGAAAGGAGGGGTTTTATCAGGTTTCCTCCCTGTTTACCATTGTATTTAAGCACAGATCAGTGTGAAATGGACAATCTGTCGTTATGTACATGAAATGCCCTTGAGTACGACGTTTAACCCCAATCAAACACACAAACAAACAATCAGTGATTGGTTAAGATCTGTATCATGTTGGGAAATGGCCTTCAGTGATTGGTTAAGGGCTATATCACAACATATCTGACCTTATGTTCAATATTGCAGTATTCTGTTTTATGACTTGATGAATATAAGCTAATGAGTGAATAGAAAATAGGTTATACACAATAAATCATATTAACAGCAGTTATTGTATGGAACAGTGTTGGGACCTTTCCTTACATGGACAACACAATATGGAATTTGATAGTTTATATCTCAATCTTACAAGATGATTTTAATTTGATAAGTTTATGGCCATATTTTAGTTCTATGGTATTTAATATTATTTATTATGGATTTCCGACCTAACCTTAGTCAGTCTTTGCAAAAAGTTATTCGCTTCGGTACATATTACTTTTTGTGGGTGACTGACCAGTTGATAAACTGCCATGTGGCCCAAACTCCTCTACGTTACTTTTTACATCATACCGAGTTTCTGAAATCCCAGTAACTTTATACTGCTGAATGAAGAAAATTTCTCCTAAAACGCAAACATCTTTTTTAATGTTTACAGTGGAGAGTATTTCCAAGGAAAGTAACACAAAAACAATTTGGGCCAATATCACATAATATATCCCGCAACAATCACATGCAAAAAATAGGGAGAAATTTAAATGAGGTATAATCAGGGAATATCAGCATATATAGGGAATGACTCAGATTGACTGAAGCTATTGTGGGGGGGGGGGGGGGTTATTTCAAGGTTTCCTCTCTTCTTTCCACCATATTATTAAAAAGCAAGGCAGGATAAGGAGTTGACAATCCATCTTCATATAAGTGAAGTACCTCATGTATGACATTAAACACCAATCAAACACACAAAGAATTTATGATGTGTTTGTTTCCAAGTTCAGTATCAGTCAGATACCTTATCTAGCCCTCTGGCTAAAGGTCGTTTGTTTGAAGAGTAGCAATGCTGTCTTTACTTAGCACTGGAGGACGATTAACTTTCCAACAGTTTCAAAACATCTCACGTTTTGTGGTTGTGCTAGGGTCAATTATTGTAGGAATACACAGCCATCCTATAAGCGAAATACCCTTGAGCACGTTGAAAACTACAATAAATCAATAAATTTTCTTGGTCTGTATATTTACTGTAGTGTTTTTATTAATAACACTGGGAGTGCAAATCTCTGCTAGTGATGGTAAACAAATGAGACAGTTGTCATACCTGGGCTAGAGCACACCTCAATTTAACTATAGAGTAAAACCTCCTTATAAGTGTATAAATTTCTGTTATTGCCCAGTATTGGTAACTTTGAGATACAGGAACAGTGTCAGCTAACCCTACAGGACTTTGATCTGTGTATGTTCTATGAGATGTCAGGTGACAGCGAGGATGGAACAGAACACAAACCTACCTACCTGGACGATGATATTATCTTCAAAATTATTGTCATGTGTATGGCGGCTATCTATTACCAACAGAAAAATGGTAAGATACTCAATAGAATCACCATTTCTCAATTAAATTAATACCTACAGATAATCTCCATGAGGCCAGACAGAATGACTCCTGTGATAATGGATATCATTCCCTTCCATTATTAACAACTGAACCAAGACAAGGTGTTGATAATGTGGTGGTACATATGCTTTTAGATGTGTCCAAATGTGAGATACTATAGCACATGATCTGAAAATCTTAAAAACAGATATCAAATTTGTAGACAAAAAGTTACCTTATTTCTATCTGTCCACTGTCAAGAAACCTGTCTGCAATGATTTCTAGGCTATCATGTATGTGTATCTAAATGAAGCCTACTTTACCATCCTGTGTTTAGATCGACACTGTCTTAGCTAATGAAAGCTCCAATCTGATTGGATCACAGGGGCTCGGTACCATAGAGGCCGTCTATGTAGACAGAGAAGATAGAAGGGCAGACACTCTTCATCGACCCGGCTTGTACCGTGGTGAATTTTAACCGAATCAAGTCCACTTATCACATAAAATAAATCAATACCACCTGTCTTTGGCTAACCCATAATTGTTATGTTAGTTAGCTTAAATTCTCAAATTTTGATTGCAAACACAAAACTTTTAGTCTAAAACAGATTCGGCCTACAAGTGATGTATCCTGGTTAGCTGTGATTGGCTAATCGATGGCCTAGTTCTGGAGGGATTTCCCTGGACAACTAGGCTAACTTACGTCCCTCGGTGTTCACATTTTCTTACTGTATAGTTTTGTGACGAGTCTCATATAATGAGTGCCGAAAACAAACAAGCTTCGAAATATGAATGGCGAAGACGTTTTCATATCATGGTAACTGAAGTTCAATACTTATTTAATTGTATTTATTTCCTTTTGTAATAAAGTAGTTTATGCTTGTTTTTTTTTCTTAACAAATAATCGTTGTTGTATTCCTCACTTATATTTATTATTAAAAAGCGCAAAAATGGAATATCATAATCCATAGACAGACCATTACAATAATGCATTAAATTTCACCACGGTACGAACTGGGTCGACGAAGAGTGTCTGCCCTTCTATTTTCTCTGTCTATATAGACGGCCTCTATGGTACCGAGCCCCTGTGGACTGAATGAGACATCAAATGAAAATCATTGTTGTAGACTACAGTTAACTCGGGTTTTATCAACTGTGAGGAAAAGGTAGAAATTTAAGAGAAGCTCGATACGACAATCTTCATTTCCGCCTTGCTTCTGTAAGATGCCTGACAAGGGGTAGTACATGCCTAGCACAATCATGTTGTCTTAACTTAGTCTGAAAATAGATTTTAATTTATGTTATTTTAGGATCCCGACAGGTTGCAGCTTCAATAGCCTTCCTGTTGGCACTTGTCTCCCATGTGTTGAATCATGTAATCTGTCGCCTCCAGAGAGCGCTGCAAGATGCAGAGAATCCAGTTCAGTTGCCTCAAGTGGATGCAGGTATTAATATTAAAAAGTAGTGCAGTTTTTTTGTCTGAAATTTCGTGTTCCGATTTTACTCCCAGTCTTTGGCAATCTGCAAGACTGGTTTACCCAAACACAACATTCTGATTTTGGGTACTGGGTGAGGTATCACATCCGGTTACTGGGCAAGGTATCACATTCTGTTACTGGGTGAGGTATCACATTCTGTTACTGGATGAGGAATCACATCCTGTTACTGGATGAGGTATCACCTCTTGTTACTGGGTAAGGTATCATATCCTCTTACTGGGTGAGGTATCACATTCTGTTACTGGATGAGGTATCACATTCTGTTACTGGGCGAGGTATCAAATTCTGTTACTGGGTGAGGTATCACATCCTGTTAATGGGTGAGGTATCATATCCTTTTACTGGCTGAGGTATCACATCCTGTTACTGGGTGAGGTATCACATCCTGTTACGGGGTATAGTATCACATTCTGTTAGTGGGTGATGTATCACATCCTGTTACTGGGTGAGTTATCACATCCTCTTAGTGGGAGAAGTATCACACTCAGTTACTGGGTGATGTATCACACTCAGTTACTGGGTGATGTATCATCCTGTTACTGGTAGTGGTATCACACCCTGTTACTGGGTGAGGTATCACATCCTGTTACTGGGTGGGGTATCACATCCTGTTACTGGGTGGGGTATCACATCCTGTAACTAGTTGGGGTGTCACATTCTATTAATAAGCCGAGATCACATCCTGTAAATAGGCAGGGATCACATCCTGTTACTGGGTGGCGTATCACATCCTGTTACTAGTTGGGGTGCCACAGTCTATTAATGAGCCGGGATCACATCCTGTAAATAGGCAGGGATCACGTCCTGTTACTGGGTGGGGTATCACATCCTGTAACTAGTTGGGGTGCCACAGTCTATTAATGAGCCGGGATCACATCCTGTAAATAGGCAGGGATCACATCCTGTTACTGGGTGGCATATCACATCCTGTAACTAGTTGGGGTGTCACATTCTATTAATAAGCCGGGATCACATCCTGTAAATAGGCAGGGATCACATCCTGTTACTGGGTGGCATATCACATCCTGTAACTAGTTG